>VZSE01005975.1:207529-326921 GCA_013398275.1 Promerops cafer | reverse complement strand
ACAGTTGCTGTCTCTTCTTAGGGGCTGTCAAGAGATAAGAAACTGCCACAAGACTCTAAAATGATGTTGAAAGAAAAGGTGGGTTGTTAACCAGACAGGTCTGGCAGCAGCTGCATGTGACAGCCATGGGAGCTGCAGCTCCAGTGTGGACAGGCTGTAGTTCACTGTGGCAAACACATCAAAAGGAAAGAAATTTTTAAAAAGTTGTAAAAAAGGGTTATAAAATGGTCAAAGGGTTCTACTCCAGTCACTTAGAGAATGTGGCACTCCTAGCAAGGCATTGCAAATGAAAGATGTTGCTGACCATATTGTTAGATATGGTTATTTTATAGAAATACAAATATATTTATATTTATATTTATATTTATATTTATATTTATATNCAAAATGATTTTTCAAAGCATGCAACTGTTTCACATAATCTAAAATATCTTTCTAATAAAATAGATATTTTCAAATTTTTTTTCACTTGTGATTGTGACAATGCAAAAGACCATTGGTTTTATGAGATATCTTGGTTTCTTTGAAACAGGCTGTGAGATTGTCCAGCTAACTGAATGCTTTATCCAAACCCATCATGCTGGGTGTAATATTTCTCATTTACCTCACTGGCAGAAGGCTTCTATGGCTATAACTGTACTATTCTGGGACACAAAAGTTTTATTTTTAAATGTGTATGAAAAAAAGTAAACAATCTTTATAATTATCCCTTCAAAACCTGAAATTGCATCTTTGTCAGCTTTCACTTTTATTTTACGGAAGACACAAAAACAATCATTAAAACAATTTCCATGAGAAGATTACAATTCCTGGATTTAGTAAGTGAATTTCAGGTGAGAAAGGAAACTACTTTCATGGTGATAGCAAAATGTAGAAATAGAACCAAAAAATCGAAGTCCCTGAAATTTGGGTCACCATAAACAGAATTATACCAGCCTCACTATCCTTAGTTTAGTAGATGGGGGCTTTTTATTTTAATTCTTTTCTTGAGCTGTTTGTACCAGTGTAAAATCAAGAAACAAGAACTCAACAGGAAAATAACTTTTGGATCAAGACTATTCATTTGCATTATAGGTTTTATGGAAAATGGGAATGTAACCATTTCATGCACAATTTTATTTCCATTACTTCTCCCTTTTGTTGTTACTAATGCCCCCACAACTGATACTGAGCAGAAGTTTTTGAGGAGGGGGGATTAGTTATAAATTAATTGCACAGTAATTACATGGCATGTTTTGTTTGAAACATATTTGAAGAGGTAAATTCTCGATAACTCTAAGGTATAATTGCAGTTCACATGAACTTGTTCATTCAGAGATGAGAAAATGACGTGTTGAGGAAGTTTAGAATGTCTTTATGGATTTCAATTTGTGAAGAGAAATTAAATAAATAAATTTAAATTAAGTTTTCTCAGCCACCTCATTCATGCTTACACTGGGCACACCAAGTGCACTATATCTGAGTTCCTGTAGTATTATCTTAAGGGACAGTGTGGTTTTGGATTAATGAAATGTGTTTGGATACAAAACCAGCGGAATGTGGCTGTGTGTTTGTGCATAAATATATATGTATTCACACACATAAATTACACTTTGAAATATGTAGCTCAGATTTAGGCATAAATCTTGCCCTCTCTGAATACAATGGAGATTTTTGTGTTGATTTCAAGAGAAGCAGAACTGAGTCCATCTAAACTAATATATCTCTTTACAACAGAATATGTGGGAGTCTGTAGGGGTTCAGCAAGACAAAAAGGTTAACCAATTTGTAATGGTAAACAAGTATGATTTTAATTATCTGTTTGTAGAGGCTGTGGGTGGATATTTTGGTCTTGCATTCCGCCTTTTCTCTTCAGGCATTAGCCACATTTCAAAGAGGCTATTGTTTAAGTATATTCGTGATGCAGTTGCTGACAAAAGGAACACTGTATTTCACTATTTCTGTGCTTATTTACGCTCTGTGTAAGCATATTTTCATCCTAGCTGTGGCATGCCAGGTCAGTTAAATAGGAATTTCAGGCTCTGCCTGGAGGTGGAAAGCATAATGACCAATCATCATCCTATGTGCCTTCCACTTGCTCTGGCAGCTCAGTTTCTGTGCTGTCATTGTCAGCTGCAAAGACAAAACCTCCTAGGCAATTCTACCCCCCCAAACTTGTTTAATTGTTTATTGCAATTAAAACCTTTATCTGGGACTCCCAGTAAGGTCCAGGTTTTACCCATTTTCCTTATACACCCTAATGCAGTGACCAAACACCAGATACCTGTCTCTCTTGAAAAATCTCTTATTCCAGAATGTCAACAGAAGGGTAAATCTGTGCAAAAATTTGTTCCACGTTTGTGACTGGCTCTTTTAGGAGCTTTGTTTGGTGGGTTTTTATAGATATCCATATTTCAGGGAAAGTGACAGGTGATTTTCTTTAAGCTTGTTCTGAGCTGTAGAGCAAGATTCTCCAAGGTTCTGTAGCTCAGTCCCAGGCTTACCTTAAGTGCAATTCAGGCAGCCCAATTAAGCACAATGTAAATACATCTTTGTAGATTCTTGCAGCTCTTTAATGCACTGTATTTAGCATAATGGAACATTGTATAATTTCACCTCTTTAACCCGAGGGCTGCTTGAAGGAAAGATAATTACTTTCACTGCAACATCTGCCAAGTCTATTTGGAGAAAAGAACAGAGATCTGTGTGTGGCTCTAAATAGACCTTGGTGTTTACAAGCAAAGAGAATTCTGCTCCTGTCTGTACACCACCTCTGTGTGGAGTGAAACCCAGCTAAAGGAGCTCAACAGACCTTCTAGCTACATACCACTTCTGCAGTATTTAAAGTAGTTTATAAGTAATTTCCTTAGTACCTTCTTTCGTAGGAGGTTTGCCACAATACATGGAGCACATTTGTGAGAGAGGAAAATATTTACCATGCCCTGGTAAATAACTTAAACAGGAATTAAATCTCTGCAAGGTGTTGCCAAGATGCCACTGCTATTCTTGTTTTTGAAAGGAAAAGCTGGGGCTAAATATGATCTGCCTTCTTCCTGCAAGATATGGATCAATCCAGTACTGGGAATTCATGTTTTGATTAGAGCTAAGGACATTCTGGTTGTTGTAGAAGAGATTTAGAGGCCTAGAGTTTTAATTGGACACAAGTAACTTCTTCCTTATTTACTATTGTCTTCCATTTTTTTTTTCTGAAGTGTGATTTCATTTGAACTTTTGTAGAGTCTCCATGAATAAAAAAAATGGATTAATAACTTTAAATAGTCCACACCAGATAACTGTGCACAATATTATAAAGACATGGGCTTTAAGAAACAGAACCAAAACCAAACAAATACAAATTTAGGAAGGAGGGAGGTGTATTATGCGTTGATCACATGCAAACAGTTAAATTTTTGGCTTAAAATGATAAACTTATGTTGGGTACCTGAAAGGAAACTGTGACTTGTGCCTTAATGTGGAAGTGGAACACGAGGGAAAATCAGTTTCTAGCGTGGAATGTTTGCAAACTACCTGGTCACCAATTAACTGCACCAATTCTACCCAAGAAAGAGCTTGCCTCCTTTTGGCATTACTTTGAGCAGGCTATAAGTTTACACAATGGCCTGAAGTCAAGCAAATTCCCATGTCATACCCAGTTCCCTTGACTCACACCAGCACAAATATTTCTAAAGTGCTAGGGACTTATTCAGAATGCTCAGAGAAGTGTGGTGGCTTGAAAGGTACTTTTTACAAAGTGTGGCTCCAGCAAAAATGTCACACTAATTTAATTTTTTATTGAAGCTAAGAATGGTTTAGGTATAATCCTGCCTAGGGGCAGGGATGAAGAAAAAAAACATCTTCCAAGCCCCCTTTTTACCTGTGATTCTATTATTAAAAAGTCCAGATTTTCCTGGAATTCAATATGCATATTAAGGTGCAAACAACCCAAAGCCTAAATGCTCATTTTACAGCAGCTCAGACTTTGAGGTGTTTTTCAGCCAGGTCTCAGAGGAAAATAGCATGATGTGCTAAAGCAGTTCAAGTACACGTTGTGCAGATTCAGGTTAATAAAGAACTACACTGATTTATTTTAAGAAAATATGAAAGAAAAATCTGTTTAGGCTTTCCTATGACAGCATAAGAAAAATTCAACAAAGATTTTTTTTTCCAGCTAAGGCATCATTCTTCCAGTAATTCTGTTGGGGGAAATATATGCAAGGGGTAATATATCAGAGGAAAAATTCTGAGAAGTGTTGTGAAGTGTTCAACAAATTTGTTAACGTCTTGTTTAAATTAGCAACACTGTAGAGTCACTACTAAAATAACACAAACAGAACCAAAAAGCTGCGTCCCAGGACCCTGCTGACTTTCTGAGAGCAATGTCCTGTTTTTCTTCCCTTCTGGACTGATGGCAGCATTTAATTTTCTGCCACCAAATAAAACAAACCAAACAAAAAAAAAACCCCAAGTTAAGTAAGTCACAGGCAATCTGCAGCACAGCTTTTGCAAGATTACAGTCTTCAAGAACTCTCAGTCAGAGAGTGCTTCATAAGGTTAGAATAAATTAACACAGCCAGTATTTTTGTAATGATTAGATTATGGATTGATAAGATTTGTGCTTGAAAGAGGAAGCGAGTCAGAGCATGCAAGGGCCTGCTGGAGCAGTAAATTTTTAGCAAACAACCATGAGATGCAGCAATGTTCTGCTAAAGCCTTATGGTCCTTGAACCCCCAGAAGACCATGGGAAACAATATTTCACTGGCAGTCATGCCAGTGCCATTCTATTGTCTTCAGATTTTCCCACAGACCATCAGCAGAGCAAAAATCCTTAAAACTTTCAAGTCTTTTCTCTTTTTCTTCCCCTCACTAGCCTTAGAGCAGTAAAAAGATGTCCAAGGAAGGCCTCTAAACCTAAGGGAGGAAAAATGTTGGGAATAGTTCTGAAATAACTCTCCAAATGCACTGCCACTCTGAAAGCTTCTGCTTTTCTGGTTCACTGGAAGCTGAACAGCTATACTCTGAGGGATAATTAGGCTATGGAAACAAACTGTGGAGGCCTCTGTGCTCTCTGACCCTTTGATTCATTTGGGGCATCTCAACTCTGTATGTGAACCTGAAATTTTAGATCTGAGTGTTTCATTTGCTTACTCCTTTCAGAGTGGTAACTGCTTTATGCATAGGCAAGACAAGTTTAGCTCATGTTCATGAATATGAAATATCACCTCATCGTGCCTTCACTCAGCACCTTTTAATTTGGCATATGACCTTTCTAATAATTTATAATTAGGAAATAGTATCCTAGATACCTGAAGCGATCAGGCCACTCAACAATGGAAAAAAATTTGCTTGAGACTCTTTCTTTGGACTGCAAATGCTGCTGATCACATGACAATGAGTGTCTATACCTCTCATTCGATCTAAATTGAGTCAAGGTTGATACTAGTTTGGAAAATAATTTTGGAGAAGTAATGGAGTTTTGCTGTGGAAAGATCCATCCTAATCCACTGCTCATAACAATTGGGTTTTTCATGGCTGAACAGAGGCTGGTAGGATTGCTTCAGATTTTGAAAGTGCATATTACATGAAGCTGAAATATTTTCATCCATTTCAAAAGGGCCAAACCTGAATTTTCCTCTTGAATAGTCAATGAGCTATTGCATGTAGGTATGAAGGGTAAACTTACATTTTTGTGCTGGAAGCTCATTTACTAAATCAAGGTTGGCAGTTGTACATTGGCAGAGGTAATATTTTAAATTTTATAAAGTCACTGAAATTTCAGAAAACAACATGAATAAATTCTGATGGTCACTACAAATTTTCAGCCAAAACTTGTTAGAAAACACCCAATTGGACTGGCACATGGAATTGACTTAGCTTTAAAAACAGGGAGCTCGTGGGATGGAGATTTGCTGCATTTTGGAGTCTTCTGCTCTATTCACTTAGCTAAGAGTGGAACTGATACTCAGCTTCTAAAGGAAAGTCCCCTCACTTAAAGCCATGTGGTACTGGCAGGACACCTTTGTCCTGAGGAGTCATCCTGCCCTTCTCCAACATGGATAACAAGTCCAGGCCAGTGATCCTGCTGGAGCAGCCAGTGTGAGGGAGACAAAAATAACAGGACATGTGTTTGGTGTATGACATTTGAGACTTTGAAAAATCACTTGTCTTACTTCACACCTCACAGCCTGTAACTTATTTAAGAACTGCCTTCTGGCACCTCTTCTCTGCTTTCTCATCATTTGAAAATGAGCACTCCCTTCTGAGGGCAGTCACTGCTCTCATCCTCTCTGTGCCTGGCTGAAATGCTGTCCTGCATGGTAAACATTCTGCAAAAATGAATTGTTCTCATGGGAAACAGTCAAGCTGGACAGCTCTGTGACAGACTTCTGGAGGTTATGGGAAATCTAGCTTTTAATATGTTACTAAACTTTTCAGCTTGTCCCTTTGCTGCTGCAGAGCTGACATAGTTCTACTGACTCCTGGAGAACAGAACTGATTGACATAGCTGAAATTCCTACCTTTAATTTTCCTTACACTGTAATCCCCTGCTTTAATCAGCTTTAAACCTGTGGTGTGGTTTTTTTAGACCAGTGAAAGAACTTCTGCTTTGCTGCTTGCAATGCACAGAATCTGCATGTTTGGAAGACCAGCATTTTCTGTTTCTACTCATCATGACCCCTGTTGCTCCCTGAGTGAAATTTGCTCCTTTCAGGGGGAGGAAAGAAATGTGGGAGCATAAAATAACCTGACTTTCATCAAGTCAGCTCTTTGCCTCCTGCATTTAAACAATAAATACATTCAAATGTCAGGCCCAGCTTGCCTGCTATGGGTGCATTATATAACCTAGACTGGGTTGCTGTAGAAATTTTGATTGCATTTTATATTCTTGTGAAGTGGCTCATTTTCAAGGGCTTTGTTTTACCTGTAAAGATTCTATGAATCATTTGTGCAATACCACTTGTACAGCTTTTCTAGGCTTTATTCTGTTGAATTTTAAATTTCTCTTCACTCACTGTTTTCATTGTAACACTTGGGTTTGCTATTTGGACCATAAAATTTACTTTCAAGCCTAAAAACCAAGAGATTTGAGAAAGACTAAACTCCTGGGGAAAAAAAAAAACCTTCAGAGAAATACTCCAGAAAGTTCAGAGATCAGTGAATACACAGTGAATGTTGTATTCATGTACTTCAGGGGGGCAGTTCGAAGGTGAGCAAAAAGTGAACACATACGAAAAAGAATGGAGAGGAATCTAAATCCTTTGGCAGCGAGAGTTATTTGTTTAAAAGTGGTAACAGAAATAAAACAGAGTGCCAGTTCATTGCCCTACTTTTCTGGAACCTGAAGATACAAGCCCAAATCACTACCCAGGATTAAAGTAGGCTGAGCTTTCTCTCAGGCTAAATGTCTCTCATCAGGGAAGCAAGAAGGGCAGAAACTGGAAAAAAAATAATTAGAGTATCTGATTGTAAGCATCAATTGCTTTGTTTTACTCCCCATTTTTCCCATTATTATTCTTCTTTCTCCTATATATACTTCTCTGGAAATTGTGTATTCACTGTGCTCTGATATCTTCTAGGGTTCTTTTAAAAGTTATGTTTCAAAATACGTTTTATTTCACACTATTCACTTTCCTGAGGAACATTTTTATACATATGAAGTTCAAATGTAGCAGAATCTGACATACAAAAAGAATAATTTCGCACTGCAAGTCAGGCTTTTATAGTGCAACCCTGGGTATATCAATAATATAAACACTTGTTCCATAAATGACATTACAGTCAAAAACCAAATAAGCTAAATACTCCTTCCACCCTAAAAATAATATCTTAGAGGAGATCTGATATTTGCTAAAATTAATTATGAAGCTTTGCTGTGACTAATTATAAAAATGTCATTAACTGTATTATTTCAGACAACAGTGGTAAGTGTGCTTTATGAATCAAAGTCTAGTAATAGTCACATGATTACAATGGAAATCTAGCTAAATTTAGGATAGCTGAGTAAAATAGTTTAGTTCCTATCTTAAAAAGAAATTATGACACCAATAGAATAGAGTCCTCTTTAGTTTCAGATGCTAACCACAGCAAGGCAATAAAGAAAAAAAACACTTCATTTGTCTAGGGGACCAACCAATTTAATTCAAAACCTGCGGAAGATAAGTAAACTATTTCACTGAAGTTTATTGGATTTGGGCAATGGCTGTTGGAAATTAATCTTCTTTGTCACTTAGTATCAATACTGACTTTTTCCTATATAGTACTTGAGAGCACAAAATTTTTTGTGGTTGTTCTAAATTCTCTGAAAAAAAATTACTCAGGAATTCATTGTTGGCACAGTGTGATGGATGCTGTAAAATGAATGGTTTTGTGCTTAATATTTTTCAAGGCAATGTGCTTAAAACACACAGATTTCCAGAATTAAATTACTGTTCTGTTTTGCTCAAATACATCATATGGGGGCAGAACCTTGAGTCTGCAGAGTCACTGTGGGTGCATCATTCTGTTTGTTCTAGGTGGCAGTAAAGTCATTTCTTGTCTAGATCTGCCACAGAGCAGCCTGTTCCTAGTCACTGGCTCAGCTTGAATTTTGGTGAATTGACCTGGTGGGGTTACAGTAGGAGAATGGCAAACCAGGCAAAATGGGAAATTATTCCATCCCTAAATCAATGGCTTTCAGTTGTTATATTTGTTCTGTATACAAAGGTGAGCAGATAGACTTTTGACATTTGAAAGGCATTTCCTTTGTTGGCATATGCAGAAGAAGTGGATTTTAAAGGATTATCAATTATGTCTCTTTGCAGATGACACAGCTAAGTATTACAGATAAAGTTTGAAATCTCCTTAACTATGTTCTTACAGTACTTCCAGATCAGGTCCAAAATCCTCCTTCACTGTTCATACTACTTATCAAAAAATAATCCTGTCATATGATTTCCAAAAGTTACAAAGAGTAATTAGTTTCCACAAAGCAGTGCTAACTTTTCAGCTTACTGGGGTCTGTGATGTGTGTCATATATAACTGACACACAGCTATGGAAAAAATGTGCAACAGGAACAATAAGTAAGTATAGACCTTCAATAGCTCCAATTACATTAGCTGTTCATTTGCACTTGGATTTGCCAGGAACATTTTCTCAGAAAGTAAAGGCTCAATTTTTCAGTTCCAGCCAAACCCTTAGTCATTTATGTATATAATAGCAGGGGGAAAAGGGATTTAACAAAGATGTTTGCACCAGCTAAGCATACAAAACTTTTACTTTCCTCCTGCTTTGGATACTTTTTCCTTAGATGCTTGAAAGAGGTGGATCTGCTCCAGAAATTAGATCCCCTTGCCCTTTGCTAGCCCAAAAGGCAAACACATGACAAAACGTGTCCTTGTCCTGTGCTCTTGGAAAAGATTCCAGGTGCACTTTTGTGCGTGTGACTGTGTCAGCAGTTGTCTGTGTTTTAGTTATACAATGAGATGAATGGGAAAACAACAGGGCAGGGAAAGAGAGCAGCAGGGATTAGTATGTCAGAAATGCTTCTGTGTCCTGATTCTGGCTGGCTGTGAGCATCTGAGTGACCTTTAGAAAAGAAAAAGGGTGAGTAAGAAGACAGGGAACAGGTTCTGCCTGTCTGGAGGTAGGACAGTAGTTGGCCACTATCCATCTGTAACTTTTTTTTCTTTTTTCTTTTATCTTTTTTCTTTTTTTTTTTTTTTAACATTCTGCTTTTAAACATTTGTCAGTACCATATTATTTAGGATAACGTATCTGGCCTACTGTTTCACACAGTCTAATATATCATTGGTGTTTGTCTAAATCCAATTTATCTGATAAAAACAATTTATGATGTGTCTTTAAAAGTGTAGATTGAAAAAGAAAAAAAAAAAAAACTGGATGTTTGTGTGATTTTGAATGGAGATAGAGTAAAAATAGGCAAGTTGGGGTAAAAGCAAAAGGAAAACATTACATAAAATACATGTCAGGAAATGTAAATAGCTAGATGAGACACTCCAGACTGTTACAGGCAAGTTGGGAAAGTCAGGGAGAGAGCACAGTAAACCGAAGAAGTACATTGTGTGAAGACAGGAATTATCTTGGGAATTACAAGCCAATGAGCTTAGCTTATCCAGAAATACACTGGGAAGATATGAATCAGTGTACAAGAGTCTAGGGAATAATAAAAACATTAAAAATGGTCAACATACTTGTATCAAAGTGAAAAATCATACCCAGTGCTTTTCTTAGGCAGAATATCTGCCAAAGAAGACAGGAGAAAAATTGCCTGGATTTCAGTAAGACTTTTTAACAGCTCTCTGTGAAATTTTCCTGATAAACTAGGGAGATAATTCTTCTTGAAACTACAATAAGGCAGAACTACATCTGATGGCAAAGCAGCATTAAAGTCAATTTTTAATAATTTTCTTTCAGATTAGGGTACATCTCAGGTTTATGGAGGTATATGGAAGATTTGGGGACAGTCTGATTGGTTGGAAGACAACCTGGTCTTTTCCAGGGGTTGTTCACATTGTTGATAAATGCTGTAATGACAAAGGAATGCATTTAAGATGTATGAACAGTTATGTGGAATGTCAGAAATCAACAAATTGCTGTAAAATCAGGCAGATGGAACTCATATAACATAAGTTGTTTGCACATACATAATAATATTATAATAAGGAAGCAAAATTTAAACAACTGCCAGGGAGTTTTACAGGCAGTAGTAAACTAAAAAAAAAATTTAAAAAAAAAAAAAAAGGGAAAAAAAAAGTGTCAAAAGTGTTGATTAAAGGCAGAGAACCTTCCAAATGTATTAAGAGTGTTGCTACATGGAAGTCATGAAGGGTTACAACACCTTGTTCTGGCAATGCCTTGGGTAGGCACAGTGTCCAGCTTAAAACATTAAATAAAGGGCTTGACATGGAGGAGATTGGGGCTCGGTTTTGTCAGAAGTAATTTGGAACATGCATTTTTGGAAGAATTGAGTTTTCCTAGCCCAGGCAAGAGAAAGGAGATTAAAAGAGTGAGTTTCTCTGTGACTTTGATTACTGGGGAACTCAGAAGTGCACTGCAGAGACAATAATTAGTTCTCCAGTATCCAGGATAGGCAGGGACACAGGTGACTGACAGAGCAGAAGGATATGGATAATTATGTGATAGGCACAGAACACCCACTCTTGATTGTGCAAGCCCTGCTTTGTCACTTCCATGCAATTCCCAGACCTTATTTTATCAGACTTGTAAATTAGGGCAGTGGGAAGCATAGAGGAGAGATTCTCCAATTTTCCAGATTCTGGCCTTGGGTGTTTCTTAATTAATTAGTATTATAATAATTGTAATTAGTATGATGAGAGAAGTTCTTATTATCAGAGGACCTTTCTTAAAAATAAGCAGTATCCACATAAGCATGTTTGTACCGCACTGCTCTTCTGCTCAGGGCATAACAGATTCAGCATGATATAAAGCAGTTTATGTTCCTAGTCTCCAAACATAGACATTTTCTATTTTACTGTATGAAAAGAACATGACAGAGTTTATCAACAAAAAAAAATCTGGTTAATTGGTAAGAAATTTAGCAGCAGTCCCAAGGCAATTTATGTCTAAATCCTGACAGAAACATTCTCAATAGTAAATTGTTCATTAACAATGAAGTTATATTAATGTGGTATGTTCTATCTCTATGTTATACAGGACTTGTTATTATTAGACTGCTTTGTAATATTAGGTTGAATAGTTTCTCAAATTTAAAGTATTACCATCAGGAGGTTGAAGCATCTGCTGGCAGTGTTATTATCAGTCAATTTGTCAAAAAACTTGGATTTTTTTCTTCCTTTTTCTCCTCTCGTGGCAGGGAAAACAGCCTCTCACTGCACTGTTGATGATATTTAGGAAGGTAGACAATATACCAGTATGTGGAAGCTTTTTGGAGGGGAAGAACTAGGTGGGGAAAGAGTGAGAGGGACAAAAATGGAAAACTCCAGAGAAGAGGAAGAATGAGGAATGATGCAAAAGACTTCCGGCACATTTCTTGAAGGAGTTAGAGGTTAATGAAGAACATTTGATGATCCCCAGTTTTTGCTTGAAATGAGACTTCTCACTCCCAGTAGAAGCCTTCCTAGTCACAGTACACACATGACAGTTCTGCTTCTTCATTTCTGTTTCATTTCTGGATCTGTTCTCTTCTTCTCTTCCCAGGTCATCATTTTTCCAAATATGTTGTGCCTTACAGATGCATACCTTCTAGTTTTTCCTCTTTTTTAAAAACTTCCTTCATTTTCCCGAATACAAATCTCCTTCACCATACCCCACCAAGCACAAGGAATCTCAGGCTTTACAATTTTAGGCACACATGAAAATGAATATTTGCTCTTTGACAACACTGGTGTGCATTACTCCATACAGAGTTATCTCAGCTCTGTATAAAACATGACTAACAGGACAACAATGTTGGGACAAAAATTTATGCAACAACTCAATTTTAATCACTTGCATACTTTGATTTTAACCATAATCCTGTAAAGACACTAAATTTAACTCCCTCTGAATATGATTTCTTTACAGAGTTACCTGGTGTGTCCTTCGAATGCAACCAAATTCTTCCACCTCAGTTGACTCCCAGATCACCAGAATTTCTTTCCCATTTCTACTGGACATAGTAGCTTTGAAGACCAAGACTGATAATCTGAAATTTTCCTTAAAAAGAGACTACAAGCAGAGATATGCACAATAGTGCAAACAGAACTGGACGCATTTCTTAAACTACAGTTTGGTTGCCAATTTTGGTTAGTGGAGTTTTCCACTTAAAAGATTGCCTTCAAAAATTGGGAGTTAGATGACAAGGTCTTGATAGCATGCCTCCAATGTGTGGGGTCAATCAGCACTTCTGTGTGGTTTCGGCATGAAATAAAAACCTATTATTCTCACACCAAAACTGAAATGTCAGATTTCATACTGAGAAATAATTTTCTCCAAATTGCTCTACCTGAGGCCACTGAATAATCTGTAATTTTAGCACTCAGCTTTTTCTTCTCATTATTACTTCTTCTCATGATTTTTTTTTTTTTTTTTTTTAATGCAGACAGGCTTTCAAAACAGAAACTGAAAATGAAGTTCTGGTGGTTAAGAGTTACTTGGTAATTCCTCCAAAAAAGGTGGCATGTTGCTCACAGGCTGCATTATCTTGCCTGTATTTCAGGCTCTGCTCCATTCACTTCTCTATGAAACTGCGTCAAGGAACAAGAACTGCATAAAGCAGAACTTGGAAAAAACTTAAATAAGGATGGATTTAAAATTTAATCAAACTTTCTTAGTAATCACCCATTGCTGACAGATCTACAGCCAGTGAAAGGTCTGATTTATCTTCTTACTAATGCTGATTAGTCCTTTTTAAGCTCTTTCAAGCATTTTCATCAGCACCAAGCCCTGGGGCGTTCAGCCCGTGCCTTATTTTGCCACTATAGATTAAAACATTGCTGAATGTGAATTTGCTCCAGATTCACATATTCAGGAAGCCTCCATATTTAATTTAACTTATTCTTTGTTCCAACAGTATGAATCATAGCCATTAAATTGTAAGTATTATATTACTGACCCAAGTCTAGTCTGATTGACCTTGAGGATCAGAGGGTCTCTCTTTTTGGGATAAATGCTAAATTAAAATTATTTAAAAGACCATTTCACTGTTACAAATTTTCAGCTGGCCACTCTGCTCAGCACTGAACTTAGAGATGTAAGGTCTTCTAGTTCAGATAGCACTTGGTTTGGTTAATGAACATATTTTCAAATACAGATTTGTTGATTTGCCAGCTCTGGTATATTTATTCTGCCCGGTACTGATGGAGAAGTATTTCCCATATTTACTGTATCTACCTTAAAAATGAGAGACCTGAACAACTCAGGGGCTGACCTGAACATCTCAAACATTGGATGTTTTGACTTGAGAGTCAGTGTGCACGTATTTCTAGGTAGTTGATGAATTTAAACCTTGAAACATTTATTCTCCCATTTTATCAATATAGATGCTTCAAAACTGAGGCAATTTCTTCATTTAAACTCAAAAACTTAGCTGTGAAAAATCAATCTTTCAACTTTTATTACTTTCAAAGAAAAATAAAGTTAATGGATACCAAGTACTCCTATTGAACATCTCTCCTGTGAAAAAAAGGGTGAGAGAATTGCACTAATTCAACCCAAAAAGGGAAGGTTTGGGGGGCCTTATTGTGGCCTTTTTATATATAAAGAGGACTAAAGAAGAAGGTAGAGACTTTTTACCAGGATCTGAGGTGACAGGACGAGGGGCAGTGGATTAGAATTGAAAGAGGGTACATTTGGATTGGACTTAAGGAAGACATTTTTCATTATGAAACACTGGAACAGGTTTTCCAGAGGACCTGTGGATGACCTGGAACATTTTCCAGGTTGGATGAGCCTTTGAGTGATCTGACCTAGAGACAAATGCAGGAAGGGGTGGGGGGTTGGAAAAAATGATCTCTGAGTGTGCCTTCCAACAAAACACCTTCTATAGCTTTATGATTCTGTGATCCTATCCTTAGTGACCCATGAAATTCACATTTCAAGTATCTACTGCATAATAATCAGTTACTTTTAAAGCATAACACTTGCACTTATCCAGATTTAAGAAAACCAACATTTTCCCAATGAAGTTAGTTGTAAAGCAGCAAAGAATTGAACATTATTGTGTGTATACCCAGAAGTCCATTCTCTAATATTTAATGCTGTACCTATTTCAAAACCACACATGTTTTTTTATATTCCTGCAGAAATATGAGTATGGTATGATAATCATTTCTGGGGAAAAGCTGTGAGCTCATAGACAGGAGGCATTTTGAAGATTTACAAAAAGCCTTTAGTCCTGTTGAAGAAAGAAACTTCAGACAATGGCATTTGGAGAACTGGCAGGGTTTTATGGATATGCTGCTTTTGGCCATGTGAATCTCTCCATCCATGAGAAATTTGCTGGGCTGGACATGAATGCTTTATAGCAGCCTTAGACAATGCTGGCATTAGTCAACTTACACTTGCACGAGATTAAGAATTTTAGACCGTCAATGAATCTCATTTTGTTTGTTCTTAACTAGATTGTAGCAGCTGGGGTCAACAGCACTGCTTTTTAACCAGCTGCCAGCACAATTACCTAGCTTGTGGTGTTCTGAGCAGTGGAGTAACAGACATTGTGCACACCTGTAGTTCTGTGGAGGTGAAAAATCAGGTTTTAAAAGGTTGTGATTGCAAACACATAAGTGGCATAGCACTTCTTACCAAAACCCAGTATTTTCCTTTTCTTATCTCCTATTTTTCTTCCTGTTTAGAAAGCAAGGCTTTCAGGGAAACAATGTCTTCCTGAACTAATACGCACGCTCTGTCTCCTCTGCAGAACATAACAGCACGTGGAATATAAGGCAGAAAATGTTTCAACAGTTTAGCAGTTTAGAAAGATTTGCCTCACTTATTAACACATAATAAAAATGGCCAAAGCCACAGCTGATATCAAGTTCATGTGATTTTGCCAAGGAAAGGAAATCTAGGTAAAACCTAGATTTACTAATTTGCTATGGGTCTACTCATTCAGTGAAGACTTATTCATGAGGGCCTGAAAAATTTCAATGCAGGGTTTCTAACAAACAGCTGCACTTCCATTTCTGAAAATTCTCAAGAACTGAAAGACCGTCTTTGTTATCGATCAACTACAAAAATACTCAATCATTCAAAAATAATGAATCAGATCTTTTAGAATACTGGCTTTATAACAAAGAAAGTAAAAAATAGATTAGTGTGCTATTGCTTTTGTTAAAGGAAGTCTGCCCTCTAAATGCTTGATGGTGCAGCTACTCGGGCAGCTGTCTGCTCCCCTCCTCCTCTTCTAGTAGGGCTCCAGTTACAAAACGTGGGTATCAAAGCCCAGGGCTCCATTATCTATCTTGCTGGATGGCAGAGGATCAAAGAAGCTGCATCTGACCCAGTGCTATGGGCTGTCATGTGTCCAGCCCTCCTTCCCTGGTTTCAGTCCTACAGGATGAGTCCCGAGGCTGCGCTGCGCTGGTGTGCATTTTACTGGGAATACTTTTCCCCTTGATAGAATGGATCGTTTGCCCAAGCCTTTACTCACAATTTCAACAACATCGTTTTCTATGTTATTACCCGTGTCCGCAACCATGACAGAAAATAAAATGCAGTATTTGCTAGATTTCTTGCTGATCCTTTAAGTTTCAGCTCTTAACCAAAGCCGAACAGTTTTTCCTGGATTTCCATCAGTCTGAAGATGTTAGCTCCAGGATTTCTCATTTGTTTCAGATCTCAGGCCCATACTTATGCTGCAGCCTTGAGAAGCATGCTCAAGCATGACAGGACCACCTTAGGTTTCAGAAATCTCGAGGCTTTTATAGGATATCCATATGTTAAAAACTTTTATAGGATATCCATATGTTAAAAACAAAGTCTGTGAATGTGATGTGGCATTTGAACTGCCCATTCAGATAAATTGCTTTAATTACCCCCGGTAATTGTGGCCTGAGAGACTTAAGTCTTTGTAATGATTCCTGCTGGAGATTCAGGAATTAGCAGGGGCTGTAGATCATTCCAAAGGAGGGCTTTGCTTGCAGTCCCTGTGTTTCAGAGGCTAAAGGATTGAATAGTATGTAGAAACCTTCCCTTATCAACTTATTTTGTCATGAGATAACAACCCTGGCCACATATAAGCTACTTGTAGAGATGCAGCATTAACGTGATGACCAAGAAGCCAAAGATGTAGACACCAAGTAAGAAACTGTAAGAAAAAAACCTGTAACATTCAAGAGGAATCTGGCTAGGGTACAGCAGCTGAGACCAAAGAACGATCTACTTCATTTTCTAAGTGACTAGAAAATACATATAATTTGGGTTGAATAATTAATAACCTGGAATATGAAACAGTGCCAAAGAGGGTTTTTATGAAACAAGAATCACGCTGTTACAAGAAGCTGCACCCTTTTTTTTAAACAGCTCTTTGCAAGATTGAAAAGTTTGAGGTAGAAAAAAAAGCAGAAGTTGAAGCTGCCATTCTGCTAGAATAAGTGAGAGAATGTTCACCATTTCTTTATCGCAATAAGGTAAAAGATAAAAGATCACTATGTGCACTTAAACATTCATCTCACAATAATTTTTAACCTTTCATTAGGACGCAGTTCCTTTAACTGCGGCAGAAATGGCATAACCATTAATCAAGCAGAGTTACCTAAAGCACTTCACATGAACTGATTTGGTTTTTATAAAGTGAAATTATTTTTGTTTTTTATTTCCTTTTAAATCAACATTATAATTAGACTGTAATTATAAAGGCTAAATTTTAGTTTATGAATTACAGCATGTGGGTGCATATATACTATTTTATAATAGATTTATAATATCTGTATATCCTTTGTGTAAACTGGACTGTATATTATATATGGTCATCCACTCAAAAAGTTAAGGAAAGGGTGTTTCAGGAGAACTTATTTTGCAAAGAAAAAGCAAATCACCACTGGGTGCCACTGTTCTTCCTTCTAGCCTGTCTCATCTATCACTGCAGAATGATTTTAGCAGTGAAGGCCATGATCCAGACCCCATTCAGACAGTGATAATGCTCACAAAGACTTCAGCAGGACGTGATGAGAATCTAAAAGAACTCAGCCCTTCGACAGAAATGTGCCTGTTGCATAAGGATTATAAAATATGGTAGTTGTTTGTGCAACAAAAACTCCCTGGAATTTTATTCCACTGTTGTGCATGGGTTTTTGACAGCAGCAGCTTTCAGGAGATGAGTTAGTAAGCTGCTCCTGAATTCCTAAGAAGGCAGGGATAAAACTGCTCACTTCAGCTGAATCATGGGCAGGCCCCACTCTTCAGACATCCAGTTCTTCACATCCAGAGAGGTGCTCACCTCAGAGCACCCATGAGGAGCTGCAGTCCTGTTTTCCATCCCTTCTAAGCCGCATAATTTGCTGTGCAGTAGCACTAACACCCCCTTCAAGGAAGATGCACTGTGGCTGCAATTTAAGGATGCTGGTATTATTCTTCTCTTGGCTTCACTCTCCAATGGTAATATTGTTGATTTATGAAAGACTCAGAGTACTTAGATAAGCTATTTCCTGGCTCTGTGCCTTCCCTTTCTCTGTCTCTGTAGAGCCCCAAGTTATGAAAGAGAAAGGGAAAGCACTGTCCTAAGCTTTTAAAGTCAGGTTAGTGCTAAATGCCTTTGGCATTTGAGAGATCTTTTCTGAATCCGTCCAGTATTATCAAACGGTACAACAAAGCTAGAAGGACAATGCTCAGAAGCATCTTAAGTAACCAAGGAATGTAGGGCCAGACTTGTAAAGATTTTTATATGTTTGATAATCAAACAGCTGGAATTTTAAATGCTCAAAGAACAGTGGGAGGTAGATACATCCAGAGCTTCCTGGACATTGGCATGTTCAACACTGGGGACTCCTGTTAAAAGGAATTACCTATCACAAGCTAGACACATAAATATCCATGACAAACACAGGAAGGAGTCTTCACTTTAGAATGGTATTCAGGAAAGCCAATAAACTGAGTGGAAGTTTACTTAAATTCATCTTTGGGAAACGGTGATAAAAGCTCTCAGCCCCTAAAAGTGCATGCCTCAACCCACTGAAGTATTTTTTATATAAAGCAAGGTATTCTTATAGAACAAGTGTTTCTATTGCTAGGCTACATTTCAGCACCTAACTGCATTTGCTCTGCTTTGTATAAAAGGAATATCAATTTAAAGAGACTCTTTCTGTATCCTCTGTCCCATCTCCTTGAATCATAGAATTATTAAGGTTGGAAAAAATCTCTAAGATCAACGTGAACAACCATTACCACTGCCACATTCACCACTAACCCATGTCCTCAAGTGCCACATCCATGATTTTTGAACACTTCCAGGGATGGTGATTCCACCACTTCCCCAGGCAGTTCCTTCCAATGTGTAACCACCTTTCAGTTGAAGAAATTTTTCCTACTGTCCAATCTAAACCTCCCCTGGCCCAGCCTGAGGCCGTTCCCTCTGCTCCTGTCCCTGTTCCCTGGAGCACAGCCCGAGCCCCCCGGCTGTCCCCTCCTGGCAGGAGCTGTGCAGAGCCACAAGGGCCCCCTGAGCCTCCTTTTCTCCAGGCTGAGCCCCTTCCCAGCTCCCTCAGCCTCTGCTGGGGCTCCAGACCCTTCCCTAGCTCCGTTCCCTTCTCTGGACACGTTCCAGCCCCTCAATGTCCCTTTTACCACAAGGTCTCCTCTTGCTTACTGAGGTTTAGAACAACAGTCTGGTGGTATTGGGTGTTTGGGGAAGTTTTGTACATTCCAGACAGAGACACAAGGACACAAGATATAAAACACGAGAGTTAAGGATTTCACAGTGTTCAGTGACATTGAACTGTAGGACACAGATATTACATTCCATTCCATTCTTTTAAATATAAGATAGTTTTGAACCGAGCCTTTAGTACACAAAATATGGTTTAGTCTTTCAAGGATTAGACACAAAAAATATATTTTTATGTATGTCTCCTGTTAAAATGTGTCTCTGGGGAGCGATTGGAGTCTACGTGTCTGATGAATTTTTGCAGATGGGAATGTACTTTGGCTTTTCTGAAAATATCTTCCATGTACTCATTTCTGTGTTTCCCAAAGCAGGATATCTCCTCAGTACTGTCCAGACCAAACACAATTCAGATGTATTTCAATGCCTTCTTTTTGTTATTCTTAATTTGTCCTGTTATGAAGTGTATGGGAGCCAGGTTATTCCTTGCACTATAGCAGAAGCTGAAGGCTCAGCTGTATTTATTTCAAGCCTGATGTAATTAGCCTGATATAATTCATAAGAGGGCCCAGCTCTTGTCTTGAACACAATAGTAGATGCAGTTATGCAGAACTGATTCACATAAAATGTGGGGAGAAAGCAGCAATTGTGAGGCAAAATGAAAAAAAGAAAGTATTGTTCTAGGTTGATAGAGGGGGGGAAAGGATGAAACTATACATAGTAAGGCTAACATAAGGTTAAATATTGCATAGGCTGTTAATTTTGTATGACTAAATTATACTAGTAAGAAGGAGACAAAAAGATGTCTTTCAAACAGCTGAACAAAACTCCACAAAAAATTATAACTGTTCTCTAAAACTTCCAAGTGTCAGAGGATCAAAGAAGATTTGTAAAAAAATTTTATCATTATAAATAGTCTTCAACCTGAATTTCAGATACTCAGATAATTCACTTAATTTTATTTTAATGTATCGTGCCTGGATTTTCCTTCCTTTGTTTAGATGGGCAAACTTTTAGTGAGGCAGAGTTGTTTGGGTGGTTTTTATTTAAAAAAAAACCAAAAAACCAAACCTGTGAATTATTTAATCTGAGGGGATATTTGTTGAGTATTAATGTATTCAAATATACATTTGCACTTGGAGTCGGATAGAGCCGCCTGTCTTCGCCTTGCAATCCTTGGTGTCACTTGAACTTCTCATGTGACAACACTCTAATATGAGGGGAGACAATAGGCATTGTTGGCCTCACATATTAATAAATAAGAGCCACAGTGTGTGCAAACAAAGGCTGCTTCCTGGAACACTGTGTCACATGATTCCCAGGGTCAGTCCCGATGGCTTTGCTCTGCTGAGATCAATGGGCTCCATTCTCCTGGCATTAATTTTACACCGCTGCAGAGACGTTGCTGGTGCACGGTCCCGAATTCTGACCTCAGCTCTGTTGGTGTCTCTCAGATCAGCAGTGACCTACTGATCTGAGAGCCCTGGGCTCCCTGACCAGGCTCGTGTGGGCAGGGAAAACAGAGACCCACTGGGCGTCCTGGCAGAGCTGTAATTAGACAGTAAAATCTGTGTGAATCACCAGAGAAGTGGTGAGAGAAGAGCTCTGGAGGGTTATAAGCAAGTGTCCCATTTTTCTACTGAGCAGGGAATTAATGAAAAAAATAAATACTACGTGACTCTGTCTGTGGGGATTACCACCCCCATGCTTTTTCTCTAAACTTAGATTTAAGTTACACTGAAGATGAGTGTTTTGCTTTTTTGCCTCTGTGCTTTTGAGTGTTACTATTGCCAAAAGGGCTCCCTGGCTTTTTGGATTGCCAAGTAATAGATGGTAAAAGGCTATCAAATAAAAAGAACACCAGAAATAGGACAGTTTTCTTAGATACAACAGGCAACCTGAGGTTTGCACCCTTAACTGATACTTGCCACTTTTAAAACATTTCTAATCTTTATTTTCTAGATTGCTAATGAACACACATGAGCATTACTCTTCAAAAAAACCAAAAAAAACCATCAAAAAAAACCACAACCAAACAAAAAACAAAACCAAAAACAAACAAACAAAAAAACCCAAAACAAAACCAAGTTAAAGGGAAGGTCTTTGCTTGCATGCCTGTTACATAGGAAAACCTGCTATAACGTGGTCTACCAGGTTTTGTTCTTTTTAGGCAGGTTGGAATAGGTAATCTTTGAAGGTCCCTTACAACCTAAATAATTCTGAAAATTGGTATGTGTTTTTAGGAGGAGGGTGAGTGTGTGTATGATTCTACACCAAAATCAGGTTTTTAAACTTTCAGTATTATTCTCTTCTCCACTACTCATCCATATATCCTGTGTTAGCACTACCCCACAGCTTCCTCACATTATTTGCATACGAATCTAATACACAGTGCAGCACTTCCCGAGGAGACATTTTCCAGTTAAAATCAGTTTGGTGAGAAAAGTAGTCAGAGTCCCTAGTCTTGATGGACAACCTGAGGAAAAAAACAAAGGGAATATCTCTTTGGGGATTTTACCAGGAAGGAGGAAGCCTGGGATAAACCAAATCCTGGTCCTGAAATCCCCCTGGGGTTCTGTATTCATAAAACTCTGCCAAAATATATAGTACAGATTGCAACTAAAATATGCTTTGTAGATGGCTGGTACTGACTAACAAGTACGTGTTAATTAATTGATCTGCAGTGTGCTCAATATTAATTAACATTAAAGTTTATGAGAATGTCCAGACAATCTAATTAGAAGTGGTGGAGTTTATTTTGGTTTTTTGTTTTGTTTTGTTCTTTAAATACATCACGAATAATTCAGCACTAGTTAGGGCACGAAAATAAAAAAAGAAGAGGAAGGAGTTTTTACCGTGATTCTTATCTTTCTTCTGAATACTAAATAACATGGGTTTTCATCATCTGCTTTGTCTCCAGCCTCTGTCTCTAATGCATGTGAGCAGACTGTTCAAGTTCCAAGAATTTCTGTTGCTTTTGAGAGCCTCAGAAAGTACATCCCAGAAGGTTTGTTTCCTTTTGGTCTTTGACCACTGTCAAACAGACAAGATTAATGCTAGGAAGAGTTGCAACACTTCCTTATCTCTGATTTTATAATGAATTTGGACCTGCCTCTGTGTCCATCAGGCTCCTGAAGACTCAAACAAGACCATGGCACAGAGTAACAGATACAAGTTGTAAAATATATATATATATATATATGCAAATTTATGTAATTCATTAAAGGTTATCGATATGCCCATATATGTGTACATTATCAGAATGGTAACCACAGTCCATATTTATCTAGTTCTGCTTGTCTATTGTGTCTTTTTCTATACAACACCATATCCTTGGAAAACCTTCAATGTACTGCTGGTACAAATACACACAAGCCCAAAGAAAAGGAGAAGTAGGTATATTCACTAGTAACATGAGAACTGACTGATTTGTGAGTTGTCCAGTTGATTTTTCCTTTGAGTTATGTTGATTCCCCTCTCTGTGTCAGTACAAATAATTATGAAGATGGAGGTCAACTCCACATTAACATTTGAGTAGAACCACTCTTCCCTCCACTTTTGCTCTTCTGAGTTCACGGCATAATTTTATTTTTTAAGAAAATAAAGAAAATTCTAACAAATTTACCTCCACATTTCAGGCAACTGTCTCTCCCAGGCCTCACTAAGTGATTTTCAGGTGGTTATGGAATCCACATAAATACTGACCAACCATATTTTCCAGTAAATGCTGAAGGCCTAAGATATTGTGTCATATTCCTGTCCTGCTGTACTGTCCCTGACTAGGAGGATTACTGAGAATACCTTGGATACTTCATCAAATTGTGTAATGGCTCCAGAATACTTGATATAAACAAAGATTAGTGCTTGACTGTGGCAGTACCCTATTTAGGCCAGTGCCCATTTAGACTGTTTTCCCTCTATTTCTTTGTGAGTTCAGGTCTACAAAAGCAAAACAGTATTTCAGCTAGTGCATTTCTAGGGGATTATTGTTCTTGACGGGTGGTTAAACATCATCCAATGCATGCAATGATTGCCCAAATATGCACTGCCTATTGTGTTTTAGTGTTTAAATAGGGCACTGTGAGGATAAGTTTGTTTGAAGTTAGGTAGTCTTAGCAGCAGTGTTTATATGTGAAAGTGCATAAACACCATTATTCCTGTGGAGTCAGAAGTGGAATTCCTTCTCTAGAGCTGGTTCTGCCTGAACACGCGCTTAAGTTTTGTGTCATACCCAGCTGATCACAGAATCATGAAATTGTAATTATTAGTGACAGAGAAACCTATTAGATAAGTCCCGTGGGGACCAGCAACAGAACCACTGACAGTAATCTCTGATAATAAATGTAGTTATACAGCTAATGTAAGTAATTGGAACTTTCTATCTCTCTATCCAGTTAATTCTGCCTGAATGCAGGCTTACTTTTTTTATTATACCCAGATGATCAGAGAATACCAAAATCAGAATTATTAGTGATAGAAAAACTCATTACGTAAGTCTCCAAGGGAGCTGCATGGCATCATTGACACAGTAATCTCTCATGATAAATGAAGTTATACAGCTAATTTTAGCAACTGGGTCTTTCTTCAAAGAAATTTGTTACTTCTGAGGCCATTTGTATCTGATGTCACTACAAGAGAATTGTTCTGCAGTACGACTTCAGCTTTGTCAGTGAGGAAGGAACACGAACACTGGTACAGCAGTGCTGTATTTGGAGCAGAATATTGGCTTAAAGAGAATGGCAAAGATATAACAAATCAGCTTTTGTTCTTGTTTTTCCAGGCAGGATGTTTGCCTCTGCTAACTAATTACATAACCAATGGCTTTGCTTAGTTGTAAATGTCATGCTCTTGGTGGTGTGAATGGTGTACACAGCTACACTTGTGCCTTCAACACACAATATCGTTTGTGTTTCTTCCTCTTTTCCTGTGGATTTTTAGGGTTGGGCAAATCACTTATATGATGTTCCACCTGAAACTTTCCAAGGAGATGTGTAGGCTGTATCTCCACTGGGAAATGATCACAGGTGAAATGACTGCCAGTCAGTGTGTGTGTGCAGAAATCCAACCAGCAGCTCGAGAGCCATATTTAAATCAGTGTGTGGGTGCCATGCACACACGGGCCTGTCCCTGGGTATGATCAGTACAACAAGCAGCTTATCTTGGGATTTCTCAACCTGGAAATCATTGTCTCATTCCACACATTTCTGCAGAAAACGATGGGCTCACCGCCATGCCAAGTCAAGAGACTAAAGAAGCAAATGCTCCAGAGCAGGATGGCTCTGCTTCCAAGAGCCAAAGGTGTCTGAATCCCAGATGTGGAACTCCAGTTCCCTGTGGCATGGTTCAGTTCAGTCTGGAATGCCGTGAGCAACAGGATTTTGCCTCTCTCAGGATGGCAACAGCTAGAAACAGGAAGGCATTCTACCTGCCTAAACAGCATTTTCCTACTCCTCTGGCTGAAAAGTGGAGACAACCAAACAAAAGGCTAAAGCTGACCTTCAGGTTGTACTTTGACTGAGTCCAGACCCTGAAAATCTGGTGTGACCATGTTCTGTTAAATGCTGACAGTGGGGTTCTGTTCTTCCCCAAACAACTGAGAGCTGCCAAACTTGTAGTCAGCAATTATCTTCCTGTGCCTCTGCTCTTAACAGGTTTGCATCTGCTTGGTTTTTTTGGTACTCACTGTAGAGGAGACCCCAGGCACACCTTTGTAGGTGTCCACATTGACTGGATTGCCAGGAAGAGGCAGACCTGCCTGGTGACACCTGATCTCTTACAGTTATCCTTGGCCTTTCCATCAGCTCTGTGCGTTGCCAGCTGGTTTGCTTGATCTTGTTACCAGTTCCTGCTGCTCCAGCTCAGCTCTGTGCAGCAGAGTTTCCCTGTGTGAGATTAAAGCCCTCATATAGAGCCAGTGAGGAACCTAGATTCTGATGCAATCCTCCTTCGGGTGTGAAAAAAACGATTAATCACTTTTTTTATTGAGGCTGAAGGTGTGTGATCTGTTTTATTTAATACCAGACAGAGGAGTGTGAGTAGAGGAACTGACAGCTTGAAGGAGCTTATGGAAGGGGTGGGAGGAAAATGAGGTGTCAGGTTTTGTGATTGCAGTGTCTGCACGTTTTCACTGTGATTATCTTTTGTTATCAGTGTTCAGGAAGAGTAATTTGAGGTTTGTCTGGGACCTCAGGGCATGGTGGCTAGGTTGACGTGCATGATTTTAAGGTAAAAGGCTGTAGGAAAGGCAGAATACTAAAAATAGTAAATAGTAAAAATACAATCTTCATAACACCTGCAAGAATTATATGTCACTTTTCTGCCGCCAGTCATCAAATCTGTATGCAAGCTACACAATAGCAACTGTTAATTGGATTGTTTTAGCAGATAAAATGAAGAGAGGAGACCAAGATTTACACACATGAATTTTACAGTGATGAAAAATGACACCTTCAAGTATGCACAAATAATAAAGACCTTGGGTTTTCTGTTGTTCTAAAAGACAACCTAGAGCATAGCATCTTAATATGCTCAATAAATGGTGATTTAGCAATAATTTCATCATAATACCACTTTTTTTTTTNTTTTTTTTTTTTTTTTGCTTGTGCTGAATGACTTCCATCCCACACAAGTTCTTCAAGGTTATTGTACCTCAGAAGTCTTAGCATATACACACACGGCCTATATATGGACTAAAATGCAAGTCACAAACACCCACCTGATCCACATAGATGAGTTTTATCAAGTCAGTCTAACTGCATTTAGTAATCTGAAAAAAAAACTTAAAACCCAAAAACTAAACCAACCAAAGAAACAAAAAACCAACCAAAAATCAAGCTGGTTATATAAGAGGGTTTACAAATTTAAAGAAAATAGGAAATGTGAGTTCTTCCAGTTTAAAAAACTGCCTAGTTCACTGAGAAAATAATTAATAGTGTCACACAGCTTCAGATAGATATTAGAGTTTATGTTATCTATGAAGGCTCCATCTCCAGCCAGCTGAAGGATACAGAGGAGCCGGAGGTCTGCTTATCTAGTTCTGCTGCCAGTGTCTAGGAACAGTGTCGTTGTGTTTTACAAACAGAGACAAAATTTTATGAGTGGGAAGAACCACATGCACAGATTTCGAAACTGGGGTGATAGCAAAGAACAGACAATAATTAGATAAAGCACAAGAAGGTCTACAATTTTTTTTTTTATGGGCTGCAAAAGGAATGTATACAATATTTCAGGCAGATGATGCAGGTTCAAACAGTGGCAATATTAATGTTTTTGACCACTGTCATCTTTTGGCCTGGTGCAAATAAGGCAAAGGATGTGTTTAGTGCCTCAGGTAAGAGAGGTAAGAGATGGCCTTGTTTCCACAGGGATTAATTATTGCACTTCAGGTAAATCTAACACAGAGAGAGAGTATGCTTGAGGAAATTTGCCACATTTACTGTTAAAAATAGCTCGCCAAAAATATTTTTCATAATGAGAAGCCTTTAGATACTTCCATGCATAAAAGATCACACTTAAAACACAAAAAGACACAATCATGGAATAAGAATATTTAGCAAAGAAGACAGGCCTGTGGGGTAAATAAAATGGAAAATTAGGATGGCAATTAAAGCCTTTTATTAAATATCAAATAAATAACATATCCTGATATTTATTAAATATCAAATAAATAACATATCCTGATATTTATTAAATATCAAATAAATAACATATCCATATAACAACAACAAAAATCCTTTGATTTGAAAATAATCCTGGTGGACAAGGCATACAGAAGATCTTGTCTTAACTGCATTGGTTTCTAAATCCTGGCATTTGTATTTCTTGGTGCAGACAGTGATTAAAAGTTTTATTATGCCCCTCAGAGGTGTAACTCAGAGGCTGGTAGCTACTGAAATTGTTTCCACAAAGATTATCTGGCATGTTCAGGCCCAAACACAGCCATTATTCATCTATTCAGTGGAACTAATGGAAGCTGTGGTAGCATGGCAGCTTTTGGTGGTACTTTGTCCTTTTTGACTTTGAAGCACTGCAAAGTAAAATCCCTAGGAAATTAAAAGCAGCTTGTTGAGGAAAGAAAATGGGGAGGGAGACATGGGGAAGGAGGAGAAACTTCTGTGCCTGGAAACACCTGTTCTATATGGGGATTCAGAGAGTATATTAAAAATTCTTTTATTAGTTACATTGTCAGCCTTGGATGAGATTTGTGAACTCTGTATGGTTTTTCTGAGACTCGTATTTGTCTCAGAAGTCATCCCCTCCCTCCCTGTGGTGTAACATCTCCCAGACTTGCCTGGAGCTTTGTCTTTATCTGATATTGAAAACATTGTAGATTGCATCTTTGTCTGCTGACAAGTGAAGAAAATTATCAAAATTGGTTCATGAAATGGAAAGCAACATGATACACAATTATTCTCCTTAGTTCCTTAATGATTTGGTCATCCTTTCTTCAGGACTGACATCTACAGACTCCTACCATTGTGCAGATCACAGGGTCTATAAATATTTAACAGTTTATCACATGAAGCTGTAGTAACATATCCAAAATTAAAGGAAAAATGAGAAAATATATCCTATCTGTCATTTCTGAGCAACTCTGTGTTTCACTAGCTAATTAATTTATCACTTTTCAGGTCAATTATTTTTATTATTCTCAAATCAAATGCTTTTTTGAACAGAAATTACATTGTTATGTTTGTCTGATTATAGCACTGAGATTTTTTTTTAAGCCTAAGGAAACATGGAAATCGAATCCAAAACGATGGCTGAACTTTTGTGAATTAAAGCTCAATTTGTGAAGCCAACACACTCTTTAACTCATCAACCCCATTAAGTGTTGCTAAAATCCTCCTTCTGTCTGGGGCAGCTTTTTTCCTAGCTTTTTAAGAGCACTAAAACAAGTTCTGCTTGGTTTGTCCCACTAACAGGCAAGTCAAAATTCCTGTAAAAGTCCCTTCTGAAGTTTTTTTCTGCCCAGAAATGTTTTTTGGAGGGGGAAAAAAAAAAAAAAAACCCTAAACAAAATTTAATAGTTAAGTGGATTATTACAACTTATAATTAGATAAAACCAAATTTGGGACATGAGTCAATATTTTCAAGGACAGGGCTGCCAGGGCTGCCAACTAGAGAGACCTAAACAAGTGGAAGGAATAAGCCAACAGGAACCTCATGAAATTCAAGAAAAACAAATGCACAGTCCTGACTTGGGATAGAATAACCTGGTCTGATCATGCCTGTGAGATGCATATTGGATCAGGGACTTCTGAAGCTCCCTCTCAGTCTGAATTATCCTAATCTCTTATAGCTTGGCCCTAAAATTAATTTTATTCCTTAAACACATTAATAGTCTTAAATAAACAAGTTTAATATTTTTTTCATTACATTTCTTTTTTTTTTTTTTTAGTATCTGACAAGCCTTGTAGTAGAACATCCTCATTTCAAGTTGCATATGACCTAGTTTTCCTTGTTGATTATGCTTGATCTCTCTGTTCCTTTATCTGGAGTAAAAGTATATGTGAAAGTATCTTGACACTGGCTGTGCAGACTGAGAAAGCCAAGGCCGTGCTCTTGTTTTCTCTCCCTATGTCTCTTCTGATGTGAAGGTTTTATCAACTGCCTGACCTGCTGCAGTTAGTTAATATGCACCAAACCGGTTTTCACTGCAAGCCCCACGTAAAAGGAAAATCACATTCACAGCAGCTTTCTCTGATTTATCAGTCAAACCTGAGCCAAGGGACCGTGCGGCCTTCTGTGTCCCTGCTGCGTCCAGCGACACTGGGCTGCCGTTAATCAAACCAGGCGGTCAGGCCAAACTCACAAACCACACAGAAAACCAGCTGACAACAGCCTGGACACACCAGGAAGCTGCTAGGGGACTTTGGGCAGCTGTGACTGAAGAGGTGAAGAATTTGCAGCAGATACGGAGTGGTTGTGCAGGCCGTCACACTGCCAGCGGTGACAGGAGCAGCTGTAGTGGGTAATGGCGGCACCTCCCTCACTTCAGCATTGCTGCTGCTGCCTTGCTGCTGCCTTTGCCACAAGGCTTACCAGCTGAGAAGGGCCATCTCTGTTTTGTTTTGCTTGGTGTCACCATTTATTGGTCAGAACCTGCTGTGTTCCTCCCCGAGGGTGCAGCTTGGCAGCAGAAGAGGCCTCAGGTTTGCCCTGTCCTTGCTGGGAAGGATGGACAGCCCATGATGGAGCAGAAGGCCGAGACCTTCCCAGGGAAGAACCCCTCAAAAGTGGCTAACAGCTATTTTAATAAAGAGTTGCTCAAGTATTGAACACTGAATCCCTGAGAGCAGGAGGCATATCTCCAGCAGGTAGTTTCATGTGCAGCATGTTTCCATTTAAATAAAGATGCCCATTTTTAGGAATTGTGTGGAGCTGCCATTCCACAGTAGCGGAAATTTGCATGAATACCCAAGACACAATTTTGCAGAGTTTCACGCCTTTGTGTAAGGAAGAGGAAAAGCAGCCTGCTGGTCCCCAACAGCAGCATGTCTAGGCTAAAATCTGTACAGCAATGATACAAAAAATATAATTAACTGACACAAAGGCAAGCCTCAGGTTAAACTTAAAAAGTAGCATATGGGAATCCTCAAAAAAGGGAGGCTTAGCATGGGTGAAATTATAAGTATTTGTGGCTGTTTTGCTCAGTAATGAATCCGCAGACAGCAGAGCACCAGAAACAGATCCTTCTGCAACTGCACCATCTCCCAGCCCCGTGGATGAGCAGGGGGATCTGTGCTTCTGCCTCATCTGACAGAGATGAGAACTTTGTGGGGTAGTGCAGAACTGCTTCTGCAGCCCACTAAATCCACAAAAAAACAACAAACAAACAAACAAAAAAACCCACCACACAGCAAAACAATTGCTGCCATATTTAACTGCAAATAATGCCCAGTGACAGTCTGTGTGGGTGCAGGCAATTACAATGTTCTCTGCATGGTGTGAATTACTCCTGTCACCGACAGCTGCAAAACTGAGTGTGAAGGAAAGCTTACTTGGAAGCCAGGATTTTATGAGATGCAGAGTAGAATTCATGATGGGGGGAAATTCATGGGGGGAAAAAAAAGATAACTCATATATTTAGCCATTTGAATAAACCTTAATTTTTAATGAAGATTATGTGGGGAGAAAATAATATTATCAATCCTAATATCAGTTCTTCATGCAGAACAGCCTCATTTCCATTTTGGGTTACTGAGAAGTGATTTCAACAGATATTAAAATAATATAAATATTGTGGATGTGGTTCCTAATTATTTTTCCTTTTAAAAATGCTTTACACAAAACTAAAATGTCAATTATTGTTTTAGCCTGCTAGGTCTAATCAGATAGATTTATAAGACCAAGTGTTGCAAAGATTATTTCGAAATAACTGTCATTAAAGGAGAATCTTTGAAACAGTAATATGTGCCAGAAATCAGGCATGTTCCAGAATAGCATAAAAGAACCAAGACCCCAGGTCTTGAAAGCCCCAAGAACTGTGAATAAGTCTCATCTATGGTAGCTACAGTAAAATAAAGAAATTTGTGCCAAACCATTTTGCCTGAGCTACATGTAGTCATTTAAGGACAGCATTGCAAAACCTAAATATTTGTCTTCCTTGAGACAAGTTATGTGATACTTCCTGCAGAACATTTGCACAAAGAATCTAAAGATCCAGTATGAGCAGGAAAAAAGCCTGTCATTAATCTAACACATGCAGCTCTTTTTTACCCAGGAAAATTCTTTCAAAATGTTAAAGTAACATTTCATAGCTGCAGATACAACTGTTTAGCCAAGTTCCAAGTAAGACTAAATTAAACATTGAAAAAAAAAAAAAGAAGAAACCATGCTTTTAAGCAGAGCTCACAACCTGGGAAAGATCAGCAGGCCACATTTGAGAACAGATTAATTTATCCTTAGCTAATTACCCTGCAAGGTTCAGCTGAGCTGCCAGCACCACTAACAGTCAAGAAATATCACAATGGATTGTTCTGTCTGTTTGATAAACTCATTCACTGAACACATTGATTTCTGGCCGTGCATGTACAATAAAACCTAGGCACTCCACAGAGCTACTACTCATCTCATTCAGATCATTTTCTGCCTTTTTGTTATGGCTCATTATTTTCAACCCAGTTTTTGCATCATTCTTTCTAGTTTGGGGACAATTCTGGCAGTCAAGACCAGTGTGTTCTAGTTCTTGCTCTGCCACTCATTATCTCTGGAGTTTTAACAGCTCTGACTTCAGCTGGCCCATCTGCAAAACTTGAATAGTATTTTAAAGTCTCCGGGAGTCTTTTAAAGTATAAAGTAATTCTCACAGTGAAATGCACCTACATTGCACAGGAACATAAAACCATAACATCCCAGAGAGTATTCATTTAGTTGTACTATCCCATGGCAAGCACACAGTTTGATTTTGATCCAAAATATGCACAGAAAAAAAAAGTCATCATTCAGCAAGAAGTCAGTGACTTTTTTTTTGTCTTTTCAGTATATAGAGACATCAAAAGAACTGAAAATTTAATGGAAAGAGTGTGAAGATCACACAAGTTTCCTCTTTTTTTTTTAAGTTACTTAATAACGTACACATAAATATGGGGAAAATTTGAAGTAATTAAACCTAATGTAATTTTTTGACTTAACAATGAATAGAATACACTCTCACTAAAACTACTGCTTTCTGCAAAATCAGAGAGTGCTTTCACTATGAACCAGTCATTATGACTGACATTTACAAGAATCAAATCAGGTCCTTCATACTGAAAGCTTATCGGTTTGCTGAATCTTAGTTGAAATATGGTGATGGCTTGCTTTGAATGAAGTTACAAAGTGAAGTTTAATTTGGATATTATTTCCTAAAAAGCCAGCCCTTAGATTCAGAGCGGTGTTTTCATTTTAATTTCTGTTTTTTCAAACAATAAGACCTTAAAGAAAAACTATTTCTTTAAAGCCTGAGATAAAATATATCTTGCTACCTGCAGAATAAGAACGTAGTTTCTTTTTAGGAGTATAACAAAACTAGAAAGTAAACATTCTTCTCACTCTGAGCAAGGAAAGAATTATACTGTTCATTAGATTACACCAAAAAGGAAACTTCAAAAATTCTAAAAATTCTATGTATTTTAGACTGTAATCTGACTGCTACTCTATAGCAGAAGAGTGTAATAATAATCAGAATAAATTATCTGTAAAACCCCCAAACCACTCCACCATGTTGATGCTGGGTGTGTCAGCAACAACTCTGAGTTACTACTTGCCTACTCCTGTTGCACCAAATTTCTTAATAATTGAGACACAGCAGAAATATCAATGATTACTGATAGTCCCTCTGGTGTTGTGGTAACATCAGTCTTAAAAGTACATAACTACTGGGATTAAAAAGTCACTGGTTTGGCTCAAATTATGGTGAGAGTGTTTGATGACATTTTAGAACACAATGTGCAAAGTTCTTGCCTTTACATTGCTGGAGGCTAGTGTTGGCTGTTTTGATATATTCTTAAGAGCAGAATAGCATTGGTTCATGGCATTAAGTGACAATAACAGCCTTCAGCTGGCCTCTGGAACCATCACCCATTCTGTTGACATTATCTTTTGGCTGTCCGTAATTGATTTAAAATCAAACAATGGTGTTACATAATGTGCACTTCATAAAATTACTGTCTTGTTATTAAAGTTCTCAGCTGACCTTGCCTGTCTATGCAGCCACTTTGGTGGCTCACTGGTCAGGAGAGAGACCTCAGATGAAGTTTTCATCAAATTTTCAAGGGCTACATCTTCATTTCTGCATTAATTCAGCTGATCTGACACTGAGCTTGGGCATTTGTGGTCTGACACCTTGTGAAGCTCTAGGGATGCTGCTGTGTCCTCAGTGGTACTGTCACCACTCCGTTAGGACAAAAGATTGTCTGCATTCTAAGCTAACACAGGTTTTTCCAGCCCAGATGTCCTTGCATTAGTCAAGCACGGAGATATTTGGGAAAATTATAACAGCATATTGTGGTTTGTAGTCATAGTTCTCCAGTATTTCCAAGCCAGCATTGAAAGTCGGCTTAGGAGTCTTTTGTTCAGATGCACCATTAAAAGGAGTTATATTTTCATTTAATAGTCCTTAGGAGATATTTCCTGGCAATTTGTTTAATCTCTTTCAGACTAGGTTTTTAGGGGTTTTTTTGGAGGGGCAGGGGGTTGATGCACAACATCCTGTGACAATGAGTTCTGCAGCTTGACTGCATTTTGTGTGTAAAATCCACCTTCTTTTTCAGTCCTTGCCTCACAAATGCAATTGGTGCATATTTGTACTTGAATTGGGCAAGACAGTAAATAAACCTTTACTATTTGCCTTTTTTTTTGTTTGTTTCATTCATGGCTTTTAAGTCCTTAATTGTGTCCTTCCTTAGCCATTTATTTTCCTGGCTGAGATGAAAACTATTCCATATCTTAGTCAATCTTTTGCCCATTTCTCCATAATCTTTGGTTCCACTATATCCTTTTAAGATGGGTAAGGTCTTAAAATCATAAGAAATACATGCAATATTCAAATTTATACAATATTCAGTGTCATATGTAACAATACTGTGTTATATATGGTAAAAGAGTGAGATTTTCTTTTCTGTTCCTTTTCTGTTCTGTTCCATGTTTTCTTTTACTGTTAACAAGAATGGAGATAATGTTTTCCCAGAAACAGATAAACTATCATTAACTTAAAGGACCCACCCTGATGGTTATTACTCAACTTGGAGTCACTTGCTGCACATGTGCATTTAGGATAATTTTTTTCCCCCTGTGCTTTTATCTACACCGCATTTTCTCAGTTATTTTATTGACCACCGTTTTTCCTTCTCTGCTTCCTTATAGCTTGTTTTTACTGACATGAATGACTTCAAGAGAAAACTGCCACTCTGGTATCACTGTTTTTCTCAAATAATTTATTAACATGCTGAACAGCCTGTCTTGTGTCATTTGGACATATTCCTTTTCTTCACAGGAGTGTGAACCACCTGTAACCCCATTTCGAGCTCTCAGCAGGGGGAGGTCCTGAAATTCTCTCAGCACTGAGCTATTTACACTGCAACAACTGTTTTTTTGCTTTTTGCAAACCGAGCAGTTACCAAACCCAGCTGAAGTTGCACATGGCCCAAGACTGACTTTTTTTCTTGTCTTAAGTACTTCTGAATGTAAAGGAAGGTTCACGAGAGCTGAGGCCTTATCTAGCCACCCCAATCTGTCATATTATCACTGTAATGGCCCTGGGAATCACTCTGCCCACAAAACACTGGCATAATTCAAACAGTCTCAAGTGTTCAAGTGTTTGATGCAAAACACCCTTTGAAGTTTAATTGTGACCATAAACACTGCTTCCCCAACGGTGCACGTGTTCAAAGATCACATATTCTGTGTGCACTCCAATGTATGAAAGGACTGGGATAGAAGGATTTTCCCCATCTTTTTATCTCATCTATGTCCTGCAAAAATTTCCTGCCCTAATAGGTCGTACTGATTTATTTTTTATATCCTGCTTTGTCATCTAGAAAGCTCAGTGGTACTGGAAACCAAAAGCTTAAAAGGTGACTACAGTGCAGAGGGAGAGCAGGAGAATCAGGGAAGAAGTGGTAATTTTACAATAATAAGTTAAACACTTTTAAAAACTTTAAAACTTGTAATACTCCAATATAATGCATACAATTATATTGTAATTATATTCTAGTTACATGTATAATTATGTTGTAATTGCATAAGTAAGGAACATTTAGACCACGGAATAAGGATTTTAAAAGTTTGCTTTTTCAAATTATTCAAACCCAACACAGGAACTGCAAAGAGCTGCCTTCTCTTATACATATTAATATATGTTACTAGTCTTTAAAGTTCATGAATACAGTGGAATTGCATTTTCAACTTGAACTAAGTATTCAATTTCTTTTTACTATTTTTTCAGCTCTGCTGTGGTAACAAGCTGATAACTAAAGCACATGAGCAGAAAAAAAACACAAAATTTGTAAGTTTTTGGTAAACCTTTAGAGTAGAAAAATTATCTACCTATTCATACCACCATGCATTTGTTTTTCTTTACAAAGAGGAAACCTGGCTCAGGGCTGAGATTTGCAAGGTGGGCAGCCAGAATGCCATCAGACCAATTTGAAACATATATAAAATTTGGGGGGCTTATGTTTTACTGCAGAGTGTAGAACTATGCATATCTGTAGCTACCAAATTATCATAGTTGTTATTGTCCTACTTATTGATGTTGCTTTTTTTAATATACAGGAAGTTAGAACTGGAAATTTTAAATCTTTTTTGTGTTTGCAATCTACTGTTACAGTTGCTAAAATGTAATATGAAGTGTGAGGGCAAACTGACTATCTGACTGCATACCAGCTCAAAATAATGAATTTTTGTTTTCATTACATTCCCTTTCCTGAAGTTTTTTCTTCTCTAGAGCTGTATATGCAGTCAACTCTTCTGTGTCATCAAGAATTTAATGAAATCACAAAACTCTTCAGAAATTTTAAGCTAAAGTTAATGCATGCTAAGCCAAAGCCACAAAACAAGTTAAACACTTAAAATTCTATCACAAAGAAACTCCTAAATGAAAAGCATCACAGTGGATGGCAGGGGGTTTTAATAGAAATTATACAGGTTGTCTCTGCTGTCTTCCTGAAAGGAATGTATTCCATGGGGTATTAATCCAGGAGATAACTGAAAGTGTGCCATTCTAAGCTACAAAGGTGGGACTTTTCCACAGAAAACCACACTTCAGAGGGAAAAGATACTCTGGCTGAGAAGGATGACATTTTCATGTATGTGTAGATTGTGCCTGCATGGTCTTCCTCCAGACATAAAATTCCTTCAAGGTCCTGAAGGCAAATTCCTTTTTCGTCTTACGAGCAAATGAACTGCACATTTTTCACTGAGTGCTCAGTAAGCAGAACTGCAATAGGATCCCCAGAGCTGTGCAGGTCTGGAGCACAGGTGACAGAGTTTTCATGAGAATACATCAAAACTGTCTACTGAAAAATCCCCCCAGTGTGTTCTCTGTGTGGCTTTTGCTCTCATGCTGCACTGCTGTGCAATTTTAGCTGAACTCTCTTTGTGTGCCACAGTATAGGAGGGAAGAGACAGGTCAGGAACATCACCGTCAGAGAGAAGAATATGAAAATACAGAATTTGAACTCCTTTCTGCCAGAAGCACATTAGAAGTTCCAGCAGAGACACAATGACGTCAAACTGGAACAAAGCACATTCATTTCAGCAAACTTACATATTAAAAAATATTACTTTTATCAGTGTCAAAAAGCCTCAAACTCCACTATCTGCTGCTCCTTCATCATCTCTACCTTCTCAAGTGGAAAGCTTAGGCTACTAGAACTTTTGAGGAAACAAGTCCTCTTTGCATCTAGAAGTCATTATCACTTTTCTGTGAGATCTCCAAAAACCTGGGTATTGTTTCAATTGCCTATAAATAAAATCTGGTTTATTTGCATTGAATGTATTGCATTACATGCATTAAACATATTAGAAATGCATGTGAAAATTTATGGGCTAATGACATTCCGATTTCAGGCTCCTAGCAACCTGATTTTCTCAACTCCTCTTCTTTGAAGGTTAAGTGTCTCTGCAGCACTATTTTATATTTCTTGTGGATTTGTGGGAAGGAAAGCTTTTAGCCACTTTTAACCACTCCCTTAAGCAGCAGTACGTGAAACCATGGCCATTCATTTCAGTGTCAAAAATGAATAAGTGCTGACAAATAGACACTTTTGTTTCCTTTAGCACATTTATGCACAATAGGTTCTATATTTGTTTTCATACTGTAATGTTTTGTATACATAGTGTTTATGCCATGCCTTTGCTCTTTTTTTCAGGGTGTGGCTGGTGCAAGTGATCCAGTGCTGATCTTGTAACTTTGTGGAGTGGACAAAGTTATTTCCAAGCATTTTCCAAAGTCTGGAAGCCCCAGTGGACAGGATTGCCCATCTCATTCATATCCAAAGGGCAAGACTCAGAATGTCGGGAAACATCCTGAAATTTTGGGCATTAATTTATTAACTGGATTCAGCTGCAGCCAAAGGAACTCAGCCCAGCACAATGTGAAAATTTTGCACTGAATTACCTCAGAAAAAGGGGAATGTTGCTTTTGGAACAGAGGGCCATTAAAACTGTGCCAATTAGAAGGCTGGGTTTTGCATTATTTTTTGTGTTTCAGTGAGTAACACCTTACGAGTTTGGAAGGGTCTGAATGCAGGGTCATATGAAAATAATACAAATACAGGGCTTTCCCCCCCCCCCCCCCCCACATAATAGCTATTTTAGGTTCGACCAGACACCCTGAAACCACTTTCTTGTCCATGGACACAATCTGTAAATTTTCTCTCTCTAATTTACGTAGGGAGTGATTTTGGTTCTGCTTTTGTGTAGTTCCATGGTCATAGTCAAGGTTAAACACTACGACTTTAACAGAAGACTAAGACTAAATAATAAGACTAAAATCCAGTGTGGGTATACAAACTAGGTCTTCAAGTTGCTTTAGCTATCAGCTTTCTCTGATCAGGAACACTTGGCAGAAGTCAGAGCTGCGCTGGACTCTGAAAAGCCATTCTTGGCTTTTGTGACTTCACTTTAAAGACATTTAGAACCAAAGGAAAGCAAACAAACGATTTCCAAAACATGTAAAAGTAGGGAGTGAATGCATCCTGCAAAGGAGATTTTTGGGCGGGGTGGGGGAGTGGGTTGGTGGTATTCTTCCTTCTCACTATTTCCTGTTATGTATTAAACATCTATTTTGCTTAGGCAAGAAAAATGGAAAGAAAAATATTGGTATATATCTTAGCAAAAGATTCAGGTAATTATCTTCCTTACCGAAAAGCTCATCAATCTTTTTTTGTTTGAATTGCTTTGGCCTGCAAATATTTTCAAAATATACATGCTCCTAGAGAAAGGAAAGCTTATGTATTGGATCAGCATGTTTTAAAATTAATTTTCTTCTGATGACATAATTTACATTAATTACTAAAATCCACTAGAATTTTTCTGGATATGGGACTCCATCTGTTACTAGACAATTTCAGCTTTAGAAAAATAATGTTTGCACTAAGTGTTGAACTGGTCTCCCTATGAATTTGGCAGTTTTCCTGCCATAAATCCCACTTTGGGAGAAAATAAGCTAAATTTTAGCTTGTGATAAACTTACTGGAGAAAAAAAGAATGGAATATAATGCAGTGCTAGAATTTGTGCTTTTGAGCTTTGGATGTGTACTTTCCTCATTCCTCACACACTGTTTTTAGCCCAGAGCTTGAACTAAAAATTCTGTTTGCTTTCAGAATGTGGGACTGTACCCCATGGCTTGATAAATATAAAGAGCTGTGATGCTGCAGCAAGGAAATTCTGACGAGCCTGGTCTGGCTGCCAGGGTGTTGCCATGCCACTTCTGTGCTGCTTGAAGGTGCCTCTGTAAAACACTCATATTACACACACACTTCTAGCACTGCTGACATTTGATTTAGAGCAATACTTGTGAGAGTTTGGAGGGGCTGAGTAGCACACACAGCTTTCCCCCACCCCTTCATCATTTCACACTGAGGGTGTCCAAATGCAAGCTAATCACTGCAATAAATATTCACCTGTTTACCAGTGGATGTTGAGACACTGCACTCTGTGTGTTTGAATGCTTCTCCAAGCAGTTACTGCTTACTTTTCCACAGCTGTAAATTACAGAAAATCCATCTGAGTTATCAGATTATATCATTCCCTCTAATGCACTGCACTACAGTGTCTGCAACGTGGTGCAGAGGTCCATGCTTTACTAAGATGATTATTTTGCGATTCTTTTGCAAGTACTGCTCAAAGAGGTTGTTTTTTTTTTTCTTTTTTTTGGTTTGGTTTGGTTTAGTTTTTTTTTTTTGGTGTGTATTGAAGAGAGGAAAACTGTGGGAAGGCACTGAAAATCTGCTGTTCTGAGTGATCTGTCCTGTATCTTTACTTCACATTTGGCTGAGTTAAAGCAGATTCTTGCCATGATATTGTACAGCCAGTGAGACAAGTTAGCCCAGTTTGCAGTGCCACTTCACCTGGATATGAGGGTTTTATTTGACAGTGCAAAGACAAAAGGGCAGGATCTCTGATAGTATCACTGGAATGAGAAAAGAATTCTCATAGCCGCTCCTTGGACCACAGATTACAATTGCTATATTTGATAACCTGCACCACAGCTGAGCAAACAGTGAGCAAAGTGAACAGTAGGAAATCTTAATCAAGCAGCAGCTTTAACCACAGCTTGGTTCTGCCAGTGCCAGGAAGGAAGATGGTGGAAGAAAACAATTGGACAGCTATAGCTGCCACAGGTTTTGACATAACATTAATTGCTGTGCAGATACAGTGATGCCTAAGCCAATTTCTCTGGGACTGCATATAGGATATATATTGATTTATGTAAATGTGGGCACTTCACCTATGGCAGGGGCAAGCCCCATGTTACAATGAAAAGCTAGAACTAAGCTCTGTTTGTGGAGGAGACGGCAGGAGAGTATGAAAAGGTACTTGTGAGCTTTACAAAGTGTAAGGGTGGTTAAAAAATATTTTTATATGTAACACCAAACATAAGGAGATTCTGAGTTTTTGACTTTAACTTTGTGTTGGTTATTCTAAACTGCAGCAAGCCAAGTCAGATCTAACATCTCATATGAGTGAGTTAATATGCACAGGACATTATGCCAGCTGCTTCCTTCCTGGTGGCAAGGATGCTTTGATTCATCTCAGTCAGGTTCCTACAATGTTGCTGCAATATGTGACACTCTTTGTCCCTAAGCACTGCTTTTTCTGTGAGGTTTCTGTTTGGCAGACAATAGCATTGACAGGATCCCTGAAACCATTCAAAAGCAACAAAATCATAGGAAGCAGCCTGAAGAGATCACATGTTGTAACAGGACATGTGGGGGATTAAAAAAAAAAAAAGAAAACCAAAAAACAAACTGTAAGATTTCAGGGAAAATCTTGATCCTGATCCATTTGAAATCATTAAGGCTCTTCTGCAGATGTCACTTGGAGGTAATTTGCTACCAGGAAGAGACAATTAGAACTTTGGTTTTTTTTTAAAGTTGTCCAACTGCTGAACCATGTGTCCCCTTTTATTTCCCCTTTTTTTCTTGTGTTCCTTAATCCTTGTTCTCTAAGTCCTATTGTATAATTATTATCTACCAAATTTTTTTCTATTGCCCATTTTTCAGTAGAGGTGACCATAACTTTGAGAATTATTTACCTAAAAATTCTTGGTTTCTATTCCCAAAACAAAATAATTCAATATGCTTTGAACACAAAATTGTACCACAGTTAAAAGTGTACAGGAACCTGCATAGGCCATTTTTTTAGTGGTGTTATGTCAATACTACTTGGATTGAAACCTTCTACTGCAAGCAAAAATATGTTTATTCAACTTACAGATATCTTTTATGCGTAGTTTATATTAAACACATCCATGGCTTTTCCACGACTTTTGACTTTAGTGTGAGTGTGGCATCTTTGCTGTTTGAGACCATCAAAACTTCTCTCTTTTTGCCAGCATGACAAATAACCAATATCTTCTCTACTCCAGCTTGTGCATTCATGTCATCTGAAGAATGCAAGTTCCATCAAATCAAACTATTTACCTTCTTAAAGTGCTACACGTGCTAAAGTGCTTTACTGGGTAGTGTGTGTAATTACCTTTGATCTCTGCTAACTTAAAGGAAAAAGCAAAGAATCTATCCCCCATGCATTCCAGAAAAAATATGCAAAAAACTACCAGTGCTTTTCCATTTGTGATCTCTTTCTGTTTGCTGCTGTTATTTTTTTAGGAACAGGAATTTCTTTAGTCTGAAAGAAATCAGGAATAAATCAGATCAAAGCCCTTTTTTTCTTGTGACATTAGGCTAAAACCCTGCCACTCATAAATTATTACATGTCTTCATCAGTGCTTACTGTATGCAAAAGACTGCATTCAAACTTTTGACAGTAGTCAGAAATCTGCAATAAAATTGTGAGGGAAATGAATAAAATTTTAGTTTCTGTACCATTCTGCTCTATTCACCATGATTAAAGAGAGACAGAGTTCTACCTTTATAGAAGGTTTGGGGAAGCTGTTCAACACTTATATGGTTAAGGGTTTTGTTATGTAACATTAATAATAATTTCTGTTTTCCTGCTCACCCAAGCCCATTCTAAGATGGTTCTTTGTCACAGCAGAGCACTGCAATACTTCCACTACTCTATTTCACATGGTGCAATAATACTCATCCCAAGAAGTCAAACCCAAATAACATGGAAGTTCTTAATTAGCCACATTAATAGTAAAATCTAGGTGTCACAAAGAGGCTGCCTTAGGTATGACATTTGTCAGTCTGATGAGGAACAAGACTTTGAATTCTTTGAGCCTTGAGAAATCTTTAAAATGTCACGTAGATGGGAAAGGGTTACAGAGACAGTTGATATCCAGCCCTTCTGCCCCTACAAATTTAATCACTGTGAAAGAATTAGGTGAGGCTCAAAGAACTTGTTTGGCTGCAAAGTGTCATCAACACAGCCTGAATTGTTACTTTTTGTGCTGGACCCAGACAAGCAGAGGTAGATGAAATCTTTCATTATAACAGGAATGCATATAATTATGCTACAGCTTCTGTCAGTGACCTGACCTTTTCAGGTTGGTTTCTGTCTTCAGCTCAAAAGGTACAGGGCTGCATTTGCTTCAGAAATACTACATTTTCCTTCCTTTTACTGGAAAGCTGGAATACCAGCAGTGTTTTATTGGGCTGAAAGGGGAGCTGAATATTTGCTGAGGATCCTTTCACTGACTTTTTCCCAGTACAGAGGTTCTCTTCCAAGCTTAAGGACTGAGTTTCCCATTTGGGTGTGATGGTTGAAACAGGTTTCAAAGCACTTGACTAAACCAGGTTTTGTCCAAACTGTGCATTCAGCTGTTCCCTTCTCCACTCAACAGCTGCTTAGCCCTGAAATGCTGCTGATTAATTTCTTAGTTTCTTCTTTCTACCTTTATTAGGGTAATAAATTACTTTTTTGATGATTCTGAAGCCTCCAAACTGAGTCTTCAACCCCTGTTTCTACCACAGGAAGGCCTGGAAGCTGCCAGGTCTTGACATTTTAAATATTCATTGTGCTGTCCACAAAGGTCTTCTGCTGTAACTACTGTCCTGAATGGTGGTTCCTCCAGCAAGCTTCTGATTCCACACACAGGAAATTAAAGTCATGACCACATGCCACTGCTGTGGAAGAGAAAATTTAATAGACTCCTGTCAGAAATGGATCATAGGAAAAGAATCTTTCAGAGTCTTTGTGTGCCGTAAAAACTGCACATGTGATACATATTTAACACATTTTACTTTTCACGGTGTTCAGGGTGTGCCTGGGAGAGAGGAAGAATTGATTTCTTTCAGTGAGGTGAATTTCTGCAGGGTGCACGTGGAATTGCTGCTCTCTGTGTGTGTGACTCGTCGGGCAGCCACCAGGCAAGCCAAAGCTCCTGTCTGTTTGCTTCCTTCATCCTCTTGTGCCAGCAGTGATCCTGCAGGGTGAGTGAGTCAGAAGGTGCCACAAACGCAAAATCACTGTCAGAATGACAGAATTGTCAAGGCTGGAAATGACCTCTAAGATCACCAAGTCCAGCCATTAACCCAGCACAGCCATGTTCACCAGTAAACCCTGTCCCCAGGTGCCACATCCACAATTTTTTTTTAAGATTTCCAGGGATGATGGTTCCAAAGCTTCCCCAGGCAGCCTCTTCCAATGCTTCACCATAATTTCAGTGAAGAAACTTCTAGTTTCCAGTCTAAATGTCCCCTGGCACAAGGCAAGGCCATTTCCTCTCATCCTTCATTCTGGTTCCACTCTCCTCTCAGGGAGTTGTAAATAACTAAATGTACCCCCTAAGCCTCCTTTCCTCCATGTCAAATAATGGGGTGGGGAGAAAAAAAAGGACTCAAGAGTTGCCAGGCGTGATGCTGTCTTTTTGCAATCCCCAGAAGAGATTGAAAACACAGGATACCTTTCTTTGCCCTGGTTATCAGAAGAATCTTTTGCTTTTGCTACATACACCTTCAGAAACCTCAGAAAATATTTTTCCCTAAGTAGAATGTTGACTTTGGAAAGAACCAGAGTGGGAGTATCCATTAAAAGTCTTTGCAATTTAGAGCTATATTTATATTTCTAATTGTGCTAAATTCTTGGCTAATAAAATAATTATGAAAATACAGCATACTCAAACATACTCCTGAATTAAATTACATAAGTAAACACACATTCAGTATTACCTAATTTTCTTGTTTATCCAGCCAAACTCATCGGATCGCTTACAAAGACAAGGGAAATAGAAAGTAAAATATATGGTGTAGACTTTACATTTTGTTTTTACCTAAAAATCTTTATAGAATTACTCCTGACTCAAAATATACTAAATGTTTCTACCTTTTGTAATTTTAAATTAACAGCAAGCATCTTGCATTTAAATTAATTTGAATAATTTTTAATTACTCTAAAGCTCTTAAAAATTACTGGTGAAAAAACTAAAGTAAAACAGCTTCAAACCAGAAATTTAAATAGATGAGAATTTCCTGTACATGCAAGAAAATGTTTACTTGCAGTTTAAGACACAGATGACATGTCTAGCATGTATTGCAACACTCAGTGAAGAAGAAAACATTTAATAAGGTCATTTAAAGGCTTTTAATGTGACAATTTTAACAGCTATGACTTCTCTGGTTATGTAATTTCTTTTTCATGAGACACACTTATATAAAGGCTACCTCACCTAAATAACCCAGTAATTAATGTCCTGTATTAATTAGATGGTAATTGAAGTACTCATTCTGAGTCATCTTTAGAATGTTAGCCGCAATGGCTTTCCTTTTTCTCTTTATTTTTCTTTTTTTCACAGAGAGTCCTTCAAGGTCAATATATAATTCTGGGGTTTTTCTCTCTACTGCCATCATCTTCCCAGTGCTGACACAGAAGTTACAGTAAGGGAGGTGGAAGAGCAAAAGAGATTTAGCTGGGAAATTTCCTGAATGTGACAGGGACAAGTCCTGCTAAAAAAAAAACATAAACCATTCTATAGCATTTGTTCCTCACAGCAAATCACTCTGAATGTAAAAAGAGCAGGAGAAGCCAGGAAAACTTCTCCACAAGGACAAAATGACCTCACAGTGATTTTGCAGCTTGGAGAAAGAAAGGGCTCACAGTTCTTTCTTACACACCCCCCACCAAGAAGCTTCTTACTGATCCTGATCTGACTTGATGCTGATTTACCACAGAAAGTTCAGTACGGATTTGATGCACCAAGTTTGCAGTAAATTGCATCTTCAGTTAGCTGACAGTTCATATTTCATTGAAACCCTGTACAGCTGAGGAACATTCACATTTTAAAGTCGACCATAGGACTTTGAAATAGATTTCACATATTTTATCCCCATCATTTTCAGAATGGACCAATCTAACCTAAAAGTTTCTAGTACTGCAACTTTTAGCAAAAGAGGGGAAGCCTCCTTATCACTTGCTGCTCATCAGGGTAAGGATCTAAGAATTGGGGTTTGGCCTCATTTTCTTGATTTTCATCCTTAAACAGTGCTGGTCCTTTCTAACAAAATCAGTTTCTCAGAAATTTGAATATCTTTGAATGTATAAGTGTGTGATAATTAGTTTTGAGGATTTGGTCCACAGAGCAGGTAAGATAAATAATACTTTTCTTAGCTCAGACCTCATTTTTTTGGCATGTGTAATAAGATGTGAAAGGTTTTGGTAGCTAAGTGGGGAAATTGTCTTTGAAGTTAACAAGAAAAAAAAGAATGAAAAAGGAAAATAACCTCTGTGTGTTTCTGTGAATGGAATTTAAGCTGATATGGGAAAGGATTCTACGGTAGTTGTGATGTTTGCTTTGGCTGCCATCACAGAAAATATTTCAGTGGTGAAACCAAAGGTTAAAGGCAACCGGCAGGAAGTTATAAAGGTGAATTGCATAAGATGTTTCTGAATAACAGGGGTTTACAACTCCAGCTATTGCTTCTGTTCAGAGTGCTTGGAAGCATTGTACATTAGCAGTGGTAAATAAAATGTAGATTTTAAAGTTTAGGTTGATAAGGTTTTTGGGGTTGAGATGATACACATTTACACATTACATTAAATTTCATTAGTATAATAATGTATAACATACTTATAAATGCAATATACAATATAATTATATCATACTATATAATTGTAATTATAATTAATACAATATAAATGATGGCATTTCATCAGTTAGAACAGTGAAGTATTATATGCTGCTTTTTCTTTTGCTAGACTCTTTTGAGTTCCTGGTGTTGAAGCATTTTGGGAAGAAACTAAGGGAACTTGTATATGGCTATTACATTTGTTTGGCACAGTAGAATGTCATGGCAAAGTGAATTTATGGACACTATTCTATCTGTGCAGTTTCCATGGTAAACACACAGCAGTGCTGCTTCTTCACAGCTTTCTGCCCAAACCATGCCAGAGTTCACCTGCCACTAATTTAACTACTCAACTTTTGAAATGTGAGCTGTGCTTTGAAAATGCCCTGAATCGTTGATTTTATTACATAATGTGAGTAGAGATGGGAGGCTTTTCTTCCAACATGGGCAGCCCATAGGTAGAGGACCCAGTGAGCTGAGACTTTTGATATTTAATGTGCATCCTTGTTAAGGTTTTCCAAACTGGGTGTATTCCATGTGGCTCTGTGGAGCACATGGATGTGATATTTCTGGAGGTGGCCACATTGACGAGCAGTGGAAGGATGAAAAGCCACGTCTCTGAGCCTGTGAGAGGTGTATTAAGCTTGCATGACAAGGTAATTTTAAAAATAAATGAGACCCAGGAAGTCACATTGGTTAAAAGTAATGCCTTTCAACACTATGAAATGCAAAATTGCACTTGGTGAGGTGTGTGACAACTATTCAGCACCTTAAAGGAGTAAGGGAATATTTTCCCACTGAAACTGCTAGAGGAAATTCTATCAAGCAGACTCAGCTTATTTCCTGGCCATCTGTAAACATAAATAAATAAATAAATTATCACCACATACTAGGTGATATGTGCTATAAGAGGCAAGGAAGTAGTTTTAACTCTCTAATAATTCTTAACATTTGGCTTAATTCTGACTATCATAGGCAGCTTTTCTCTGTTGTTTTTAACATCTTTTCAATGCTAAGATTTTGCAGCTCTTCCAGCAAAAGAGAGAGAATCCTTCTTGGCATGACGGATCGCACTGAAATTATACTGAGATTAATGAGGTGTAGCCATGCAAATATCACATTTCCTATAGCATTTTTCTTTCAAATACAAGGGCCACTGGGTTTTCTACTTTGCCCTGAGTCTAATAGGGACTTGGCAAATATTGCCTATCATATTATAATGAAGAAGAATAAAAAACCAAAAAAAAATCCATGCAAAAGCAATTGTAATTAGCAATATCAAAGCCTGTCAAGACATGGTTGTCTCAGAAATGTTGGTTCAAGTGCATCATAAGTTTAAATAGCCTTTGATATATAAATTGATCTATAGATATAGTTGTAGGTATATAAATTTCACATGGGCTTAATGAATCTGAGATTCTTCTCAGTTCCAGTGAGGATTCTGGCATAGCTGCACTGGCAGAAATTCCAATTTCAATCAGCAAGTTCAAATTCCAGAGAAGACCTTTTATTTAGAATTGACATGCTGGACAGAATTGGGTTTAGAATGCCACATTTGTCTCCTGGCAGGATTATTTCCTATTAATTTATTTAAAGGTAAAAAAAAAGGTTCTTCGCCCAGAGGGTGCTGGAGCACAAACCACACTCCTCATGGAATGGTCACAGCCCCAAGGCTCCAGAGCTCCAGAAACCTTTGGACAACGCTCTCAGGGATGCCCAGGGTGGGATTTTGGGCTGTCTGTGCAGGGCCAGGAGATGGATCAGTGATCCCTGTGAGTCCCATCCAGAACAGGATATTCTGTGACTTTGTGGTTCCGGATGAACTGCAGAAAGAATGCCCATAGCACCAGGCATTTTGCAATTAAAATGGCACATACAATGAAATAATTCTCAAGATTAAGTCATTGGGCATTTTTTTCCCTACTAATTTTCATGTTCTATATGGGCAAATCATTGGGATGAATTTACCCAGGTTTGTTCAGATCTGGATTTGTCAACAGCCACTAACTAGAAGAATTGGTTAATAAGTATTTGCCACAAAGCACTTTGCTTACGTAGCAAAGTGTGGCATATGAAAATATAGTTTAACTAACCAAACAGAACTGGTATTTATCACATCATGTATTTCGCACACAAATAATATCTAAAATGGTTTTATTGTCTATTATAATTATAAGGCATTGTTCTTTACTGTGTTTTATTCGATTATCAACTGACAACTGCCTTTTAGTTTCATATAAAATAATAGCTTATTTTATCATGTGAAGCTGTGAAAATGCACATTTTTTTCGTGTAGCTCTGGAGGCATTGTCAGGGAGAATAGGTTTCAAGCTGTTCATTAAAGAGTATCTGCTTATTACTACTTCTAATTTGGACCACAGCAACACAGGGAATTAGTTTTAAGCAGCACCTAGCAACGTAACATTTAGAAGCACTCACTAAATTCCTCTTACATTAGCAGGAAGAGTAGTTTTTACTACTGTTAATCATGGAGAAGTGGTAATTATATTGCTGCATTTCAGTTCATCCATCATCTGGACATTCTCCAAATGAGTCTCTTTGAACCCATGTGTAACACCACCAGCTCAGGGTTTGGGCTTTTTTTCTGTTTGTTGTTTGTATTTTTGGTGGTTTTTTTCAACTTGCTAAGTTGGTCCAATGCATTACAAAATCCAAACAGAATTATTTCTTCTGTAGAACTCCTCAGCTCAGGAAATACCACTTTTGTACTTAGATATTTACCTTGATTCTTTGAAGCCAGGCTGTTACAGAGCAGCTCTCTAACAGAGGCTCCCAAACTTGACAACACCAGGGATAATTTCATAGGAGCCCCACTATTTCTGGGAATTAAACTGCACCTCTTTTTCTTACAAGTAACATCCACTCCATTCATGGGATGATTTGGGGAAGTTGTCAGAGATTTTGCTTCTCTGGGCACCTCTTCTGTAAGATATTCTACCAAAAAGATGCACAGGACTGGAACTTGTTTTGAGGACTTGTAATAGATAAAGGATGACAGTGAATGATTTTGAAATTCAAAGGCTATGGTTTGAAAAGGATGGAGTCAGGTGCATAAAAACCTTGGTGTTTGATAAGAGAAAGCAAAAATCATAATTCTCATAGAAGTGCTGGCCTGTGTGGAATTATTGCTTGTGCTTTGCTTGCCTGCTATCAGTAGGCCTGTTTGGAAAAAAAAAAAACAAAAAACAAAAGATAAGGAATTGCCAGCCATGCAGGTCTGGGGCCTGAAACACTCCAAGGCTAATACAAAATAATTCAAAACAGGGAACGAGCCAGAGGATTCAGGGGCAGGACAGGAAAAGGCTGTGAAAATACAGCCTCCAATGAAATTACAGGAGAAAATTAGGTATATTAGGTCTAGATGGGACTGAAGGAAACAGAAGCCAAATTAAAAGCAATTTTAAAAGAAATTGAAGAAGGAAGACCAGGAATTTGAATGTGGTGAGCAAAACAAGACATGTCCAGTCCTTGACTGGAATTCAGCATTCCTCTCCAGGTGTAATATTTTCTGATGTTGCTGCCTGAGGCTGTCTGACATGCAATTTATAAAACAGCTAGGAATTCTATCTTACTACCATAGTAAATTCAAATTTAGCTGAGAGCTAAGAGTCACTTGGTTGTTGTATTTCTGCCCTTTATTTAAATTTTGCCAGTTTAAGTTGTCCTTTTAGGGTTCTTACATGTTTTCTATACTATATCTAGCCCTGTTGATAGCTGATGCAGTTTTTTGCAGTGAAAATCACCTTCAATTCAGATGAATTGAATTAGGATTTTGCATCTTCCAGCTACGGATTTCATGATTATCTGGTAATTCCAGATGCATAAGCAAAAGCAGGAATCTGGAGTATTTTTGCAGGGGGCATTGAGCCAGTCTGCTTTTCCAAATTTAGGTTGTAATTTTTTTGGTGTCTGTAAGGAAAATATTTAAGAATAGCATTGCTCCTTGTATTTTTGAGACATTTAACTGTCAGGCCTTGAAATTATTCCAAATTTGTCCAAGATTTTCCTCACCCCTGAAGCTGTGTTGAATCTTACCAGGTGCCCAAAAACCTGTACCTGTGTGCTTTTCTATTTTATCACTTACGTGTTTATTTCATGCCTTTTTTTTTTTTTTTTTGTTTTTTCTTTTAAAAGAAATTGCAATGTGCAAAAAAAGTGAGAACATGGCATCACTGGGGCAACTGAGCAGGCAACTGACCTTGCCATCCTGTAGCCAAAGACTCTGTGATGGAAAGCAAACCCCTAGAGGTCACTATAATCATAAACATTCTCAGAGAGATCTAGATTTGAGTGATGGCTCGATTAAAATAAGCCATCTATAGAAAGGAGCTTACAGTCAGATTCGTGTCCTGAAGCGACCCCTCCAAAGCCATGGAGGGCACTGGGGGTGGTTTGGCAGCACAATCCATCACCCTGCATCAGGGCACAGCCTCAAATTGTCCAAAATTACCGGAGCAGAGCTGGAGCTCTGGGGGCTTGTCCTTGTGAGGGAAGGAGGGTGGTGTGCAGGGGAAGGCAGGCTGGCTGTGGAGAAGGTAAAAACAGAAAATAAGTGAGAAAGAAGCTGGGCTTGTCTCAGTGGCTTGGACAGGATGGCAACATTTGCTAAACATAATGGACCAGCAATCCATGTTAGATGGGTGAAGGCTTTGTTTTAGTGGCAGCTACAGAGCAGACACTGTTTTGTCTGTGTATTGCAAACACTGACTAAAAAGAGGTTTTCTCATACTCTAAATGGGAACAGGTCATTTGGAAGCTCATTCTGAAAAAGTGGAGTAAAAACTCCTGAAACTCGTAACAAATGTTACAGCAAGGGTAAAATAAATGTTGGATGATTCATCCAAAACAGAAAAAATACATTTCATAGCATAAACTGAATTGTTCAGTGCCCCATTTTAATTTAGAAACATTCCACACTACATATAGTTGAGAAGCATTTTATGAAGCCGTGCTCTAATCTTGAACATGTTGATGGAAACAAAATCCTGTTGATACCTGTATTCAGTGATTGTATTAAAATTCAGATTAATTCACTACCAACCAATTCACTCTGACATGAAACAGAAGCAACTTTGCAAATGTCACAGGGACTGTATCTAATTATGCAGCAGTTTATTTGGACTTCTGGCTTTTACCTGGTTCTCTAAGTTCCCAACAAGTAGCTGTACTTTTCCCCAGGGGAATGTGCTATAATTTGACAGCCAAGAGAAGAAAGTATGTGGCATAAAGGTGCTGGGACGTCACTGTTTTCATGTTTTTGCCTTGCAGACCATGTAAAATTCATATAGACAATTTTCCAGTATATTGAAGCATTTAAAGGGCATGTCTCTTATCAACAAAGTACAAAGCTGATTTTTTTTCTGGTGATGACAAGGGATGGAATACACAGACAGGTCTTGATTCAACTGGCTGAGCAAAACTCTCCCGTGTCAATTCAGACACTGGGGCATTTTCAAGTTCCTGTCAGATATGATACCCCAAGAAAGCAAGGATTTCTAGATTTGCATATGAATGCCATGTGAGAAATCCTAGGGAATCCCAAATGTTACTGGATGCACGTTTTTGGGCAACTGAATCAGACTTTCAGTGCTCATACATACCCTTAACACTGGTGCTCACTGGCAGCATACAAAATAATTAATTTTTGTCCCTTTTGTTGGTGTGGACTTATCTCATTACCTCATTACAGTAGTTCTTTGTGTTAACTTCATTAAGTTTTCAACGCGACTTCTGAAAACAATGAAAATTCCAAAACAAATTGTATAAGATCTTAGATAACAATGGCTTCAAAAGAGAGCATTAATCAAGACCTAGCCCCTGGTGCCTGAATAACATTCAAAGGGAAACAACAGTGTTTGTTTTGCTTTTTTTTTTTTTCTCAGTTCAGACTGTCCAAACTGAACTTAAGCCTTGGGCAAAATGAGCTGAAAGAAAAAAAAAAAATTAGTTTTAAAACAAAAAAAAACCAAAAAAACCCCCAAAAAACCAAAAAAACCCAAAAAACAAAAAAAAAAACCACAAAAACAAAAGAAGGAAGATGGAAATTAAAAAATATATATGTAATACAATATACCAGTCACAAGGAGCAAGAAGACCCACACCAGATCCTATCCCAGCTTTACAATGCTGCAATGACATTGACTTCTGAAATCCAATTGAGAGCAGAACTGGTCCAGTGCATGATTCTAGAAAAGCCAGAATTCACTTCAGAGATATTTTCTAAATATTAAATTTTAAAACAACCTAATGTCTGGTTTTGGAAATACATTGCTGGCAATATACATGAAAGGAAACTTTTTGTGTTTAGAAATTTTCTGTCCTCTTTCTCATTTGTTGTGATTGAAGTAAGTGATATTCTTGTTATGACATGACACTTGTTTCAAAAGCAACTCAATATGATTTCTATAAGGGAGGCTCAACGACTGAACTAAGGGAATAAACAGCTAGAAAGAGGTCAATAAAACTGATTAGACTGAATTATTACTTAGTAGGGGTAGAGGGCCCTTTCTATATACAGACATTTATGCAGGGAAACAGTGATTATTTTAGAACCTCTGGCTGAGATTCCTGGTGAAATGGAATGAAAGACATTGATTAAAATCTTCAATTCTTCACTCAGAATTTGAGTTATGAAACAGTCCGAAGAATCTTTTTTAATATCTGCCTGTAAACTGCTGTAAACATTGTATGTTACAAGGTAATAAACTACAGGGTGCTTTCTGAGAATCATTATATACAAAATAAATATACACAGTAATAACAACATGACGTGTTTCAAAATAAACAGAATTTTTTCACTGACACTTTTAAATCACGTACAGAGCTCTCCCTCTATCAAAAACCACACTTTTTTTTCTGAGACCTAGCATTATATTATTGTATATAACAATTTTTCTTTATATGTAAATATAATTGCCCCACTCTATTAGGAAAGGATTTAGAGTAAAGCACGCAAAAAAAAATGGCAAAAAAAAAATGGATTCCAATGAGCTACAAACTTCAGTTTGCACATAGATCTACCAGGCAGATGTAGAAGTCAGCCTGATCTTGATATGTCAACATAAGAAACTGTGTCCCAGGCAGCAGAGTCTGTATTCCTATTATTTAGGTCCTGGCTTTTCCCAAGTGATTTTCTCTTTGCATGAAGCCCCTCTTCTTTGCAGGTTTCTGCTTCCAGCAATATTGAAATTTAGACAGACAATTCCCTTCGATCATGATTTATCTCAAAATCTCCTGATTTATTTCACTACAAAAACTTTTTTTTTTTCTTTTTTCATGGAATAAAGAAGATAATTTGTCTTGACTATCTTTAACAATCCTATGGGGTTTTAAAAATAATTGTTCTTGGCATTCATCAGGTACCAAAGGTAAATATACATGATCATATTCAGATGTGATCTGATTGCACAGATAGGGAGAAGAAGCAGGCAGGCAAAGTTCTCTGTCACATTTCTTCATGGGCAACTTGCAAACTCACAGCTGAGACCCATTCCAGTTGTCTGCTTTCCCCTCTAGTATCAGAATGAACATTTTTACTTTTTTTTTTTCCCCCACACAGTTGCATGAGCACAACTTTTCATAGGCGTGATTCCTGCAGAAATCCCCTTCTCCTGCGTGCATCTCCCTGGTGCTTTGCCTTTCTTATTTCACAGAGAGCTTCGCCCTCAAGAGAAAGGACTGGACTGAAAACAGATCAACTGAAAGCAGATGCATGAGCACTGAGTTTGCTGTTTGCCCCCGTGGAGGTCAGTGACAGCCACAGTGCCTGGGAGAGTTGATTCCCAGGCCGGACGCTGGGTGACATTTCTTCCGCGCGCTTCGTTCCCACAGCTCATGGAGCTGGTTCCAAGCTCATGGAATCACTGGGAATTCTGCAGTTATCTCCCCTGTGCCTGAGATCAAGTGCTCCAAGCCTCCTAAGGGAGCCCTTTGTGGCTGGTGCAGGTTTTTTTGCTGGAACAACTTTTGCTGGAGAGGGGTTTTGTTGATTCACACAGCATGATCCGGCCAACATGTGACAGTGGCAAAGTGCCAGGAGGATTTCAGGGACACCTGCTGCTCCTGCCACTTCTCCTGAGCCTGTGAGCTCAGCTGTGACAGGGAGACAGCTGAGTGCCTTCTGCTCTGTTTATCTGTACCATTTCTTCTGCCTTCATCCCAGCTTGCTCTTAGTTAAATAATGTAAAAACTGTGGAGTCTTCATCACGGAGAATCTGCATTCATTGTGGTTTTCCTGTAATTTTTGTAGTACTGCTCTAGCATCAGTATTTCATTGGCCAGATTGGGTAGGCTGATATATTTTTTCATATTGGTCTGTATCTACACCATGGAAGACTGGCAAATCTAACAACAGCATCAGTGATCCAAGGCACTCTTCTCCCTCATCTCAGCACTGATGGTTCTGCTTAGACAGAAACAGCAGAATTTCAGGAGTCTCTCACTGAGGATTTGTCATGTCCCTTTACTGCAGCCACAGACAGTATTTGGAGATAAAAAAAAGAAGAAATCAAGACAGAAGAATTTGCTTATTACTCTCAAACAGAGGTGTGTTTGCATTGTCAGTTTGCACAAACCTCTTTCCACTTCTTTTGAGAGGAAAGATGGAGGTCTCCCTTGAGCACAAGTGAAACAATTGGTTCAAATAACATTTATTTAGTAGTACAACTATAGAGGCCCTGACGCTGCAAGAATATGAGGCAGAACAAAATTTGTGAGGTAGTATATTCCATTAGACCAGCTAGTTAGTACATTTAGAAAAATTCAACAAACTTGTGAGAGCACAAGGCTATCCCCAGATTTGAAACTGCAGTCTTGACCTGAGTTATTTCCTGTGTCCATGAGCTGTCCTTTAGCCACACTGAGCCAGGCTTTGAATTTTAGAATATTAGTATGTCCCCTACCTATTCTGTTTAACTATAATTCGATGACTGGTTATGAAGGGTTTTCCTCTCTGAAACACAGACTTTACTTTGTTATACAGACAAAATAAAGCCCAGAATTATCATTGTACCTACTTGAAGATGCTTGGTCCTGGTTTTAGTTTGGAATTTTTGTTCTTCGCTTTATTGGAAGGGTTTGGTTGGTTGGTTGGTTGGTTTTTGGTTTTCGTGGGTTTGAAGGGGGTGATTGTTCTTGTTCCTTTCCTTTCCTTTCCTTTCCTTTCCTTTCCTTTCCTTTCCTTTCCTTTCCTTTCCTTTCCTTTCCTTTCCTTTCCTTTCCTTTCCTTTTTCCTTTACTTTTATTTTTTCTGATGTTTTTCCTCAGGACTTCTACAGAGTTGAACAGTGTTATAAAAGGCTTCCTCTTGGGTTCAGTGTTACCTGCATAGGTTCAGGAATACAAATCTCATATCCTAATTATTTAGGATATTGTGTAGATGTTTAACTGGATGCAAAGTTCAGGCACATGGGAGGACAGACAGTTCAGCTCAGAGAGTCGGAGTACTTTTAAAGATTAATAATTCAGATGAGCAGAATTCCCTCAGCCCCTGAACTGGACTGCTGCATTGTGCTGTGGGATTTTTTGCCCCCTCACAATTTTCATTTTGCTGAGGCAATCTGCTTGTCTTATACCTGAATTTATACCTTGAATACTTAAGGCAGAAGTTCTTCACACAGGCTCAAAATCCCTAAAGTAATAATTATGCTCTTACAATGACTGCAAACAGCTGTTGAAATAGGAGAGAGAGCAGGTGAGGGGGTGCATGACATATAAGATTCTCGAGCTTGCTGCTCCTCAGATTCCCTCGGAGCAGAAGAAATGTTACAGCCCTGCTTTTTTAGCCTTTTTTTTTTTTTTTTTTTTTTTTTTTTTTTTTTTTTTTTTTTTTAAAAAATTTTTTTTTTTTTAATAGAAGCAGAATTGCTTGTTCTTGTTTTTCCATTTTTTCAGGAACTCTCCCAGAGGAAAAGCGTGGGTTGTATAAATCTCCATCTGCCCCAGCTGTGATAACCTTCCTGCAGACACACATGAGCACAGGACAAGAGCTGGGGACTGGGACCTCAGGAAGGCATTTGAAATCCTGCCAATTTAGCCAGTTGCCTCCCACTCCTGAATTAAGCTGCAATCTTGTCAGTCAAGGAGCTGGACAGCAGGGCAGTGCAGGAAACTGGGATCCAGGGAAGAAACTGATGAATCTACTTTAGATTATTTGATTTGCACAGGACAGCTATTCTTTTTGCTAACTTTAGAGGGTTGCTTTTATACAGGAGCAGAGGGACTGAAAAAAAAACCTTTTGAGTCATCTAACGTAATCCTCCAAAACAATAATTCTCAAGCCCTGAAGAAAGGTAAAAGCACTGAGGTCCAAAGTTTGGGTCTCAGTTTCCACCAGATGTTGGGATGAGTAGGAGGGAAAAGCTGTTTCCTTCACCTGGAAAGACAGCAAATACTGAAGACAGAAGACACAAGACTCCTCTCTCTAAAACATTATTTTCTTTAGGGGAAAAAGCTAAGAAACAAAACAAAACAACCAAACATGCAACTACAAAAAGCAAACCAAAAAAAAAAAAAACAAAAAAACAAAAAACAAACCATTAAAAAAAAAAAAAACAACCAAAAAACCAAACCAAAAACCCCCAAAGGCAAACAGCCCCAACCCACTTCATATTTAATACAGACATAATGTTTCAAAAATTCAGAGGGCGTCCAAGTACCTATTGCTCTAGAGTCTGGGGAAATAAGGTCGAGTTTAAATTACTCCTATTCAGAAGTACAAAATTATTATGAACATCTTTTGCTACCTCTGTTTCCTTGAGGCTGAAAAGGAAGCACAGTGTGGCTGCTTCATGTAAGTCTCAAGTCCATAATTTGAGTAGGCAGGGCAGGGTTTGGAGTTTCAGCTGACAGATGCTCAAAAATCTGAGATCTGAGTTAAAACTTGACAAAGACAGAAGCTTGTTAGGATTTTCAGGGTTTTCTATCTTCATGTGAAGCAGGAAAGAAATTTTTTCATGTCTGTTGCCATTTTATCCAAAAATAATAGGTTACCTTCCTCTTCTTTGACCTTGAAATTAATGCTCTGCCTTTTGAATTGAGCCTTCTTCAGGCTGGCTTTCATTTCAAAAGATCTGCTATTCCTTTTTAAATTCAATTGCAATCTTGAAAATATTCCAATCAATATAATAGGTAGATCAGACCAACATTTGAAACTGTTCTCTTTCACAGAAGAAAAATAAAGCAGCATGATAAAAATAATAGTGCCTGCTCTTATTAGCTCTATAATGTATTGAATATAATAAATTATTGCATGGTAATGAAGCATTCCATTGGGAAGAAATGAGAAATTAGATAATGTGCTTGTAAAATTGGCAGAAAAAAGAATTGATACAAGTCCTCAGTTCTTTCTACCACCTAAATAAGTAATCACAATTTTTTTCTGTTCAGACATTCGAAGTGACATGTGAAAATTGAAATTTTTTTTTCTTTTTTTCTTTAATGGAAGAACTGTAGAGATTTTTATGTAATTTAGGTGTCTGGCTATCTTCCCACTTACTTTGTTGAAGAAAGAGTAGACAGACAGGTGCAGAGCTTCTGAGGTAAATGAGGTTGTAACTGAAGTAGGTGAAGTTGAACAACAACAATGTGGTTCTTGGCCTGTGGTAACCATAACAGATAATAAGGTTAAAGCTGATAGAATCATGCATATTTACCTTTGGTGCCTGATAAATGCCAAGAACTATTTTTAAAACTCTATCAGATTGCTAGATATAGACAGGAAAAAATAATTTTTTTTATTCCATAAAAAAGGGGGGGAGGGAAGTTTCTGTAATAAAATAAAGCAAGAGATTTGGGGAAAAATTATGATCTAAGTAGACTTAGGGAATTGTCTGTCTAAATCTCAATATCTCAGCACTAAAATAGACAAGTAATTGTAAATTGCACGTGGGTTTTTTTTAATAAAACAAGCATCTTAACTAAAGAGGTCTCACCATAACTTTGTTTTGATAGAGAAATGGGCCAAAAAGAATCACAGCACCACTTGATGAGCAGTGCCAGTTCTGAACTTACATTTGAGGATGGTAATTGAAAAATATGAACTCAGAAATCCTATATCTTAAGTCCTGGAGTCACTGTAGGATTCAGGAACAGCTTAAATAGAGCTGTGAAGTTCAAGTACTAAAAGAGAGTGGTCATATTACCACTATTATAAATCTTCAGTTCATATCTGGTAATCTGGATCTATGCTGAGTTGGCAAAATCTGGCCCTGATTAGATGAACCCATCACCAGTTTTGAGACTTTGGTCATGGTGGGAAAGGATTAAATGTGTTTTCCTGCATGACAAAGACTGATGATGCCTCACCCAACCCAAATTCAAGAGAGAGATAAGCAAAGAGGTGGGAAATAGAAAGCTGGAGTGATTTGAGCAGGCCTGAGGCAAAGAGGCCTGGGGGCATTTGGGTCTGGCAAATATTAATTAGTTTTTGAACAAAGAGGAGCCCTAGGATAGGGGCTTGACAGTATTGAGAGTCACTGTGGGTGTGACTTATGAAGACCTGTCTCTATTTTCCACTGATTTTAGTGGCAGTTAAACAGATGCTTAAATGTTTTCTCTATTATTGGCAATTTCCTAAAGCAGAGGCTTTGGTTTCTTTAGGAACATTTGGTAACATTAGGCTTTGCTTTAGGAACATTTAGGGAAGAAGGTAGCAAGTTCATTTTTGATGGAAAACATTTGCCTCTGAAAAAGAAAAAAAAAAAGCAGACTTCCTCCAGACATTGAATAAAGGGCTTAAATAGCTATTTCATGAACATTTGCTCCAGGAGTCCTGGGTTGCATTTTTTTAAGGCTGCCTTGGCCTTTAGAAGCCAAGTTCTTAAAAACCTGAGTTCTGAACACCTTGTCCCTAGAGGCAGCCAGTGGGAAAGTTTGTGGAGCAAGGAGGAGTCTGGGGTGAGTAGGTGGCAGGGGACAGCTTTTGCATCAGCAGGCAAAAAGACTTCAATAAAAAAAAACATTTTTTTCTGTTGAATTCTACGTTTAGTTAGTTGGTTAAAAATCACAGAGTCACGGAATGGTTTGGGTGGGCAGAGACCTGAAATTCCATCTTGTCCAATACCTTCCACCAGACCAGGTCTCTTCAAGCCCTGGTCTTGAACCAGGCCAGGCAAGGCTTTAAAAAAACCTGAATGTGGTAAAGAAATAATTCTTGCTGCTGTCAAAATGAAGAGTGGACAAGTTCTCAGAAAATTCCTGTTGCCTGGACCTCCTGAGTGAACTTGTGGGTACTGCAGATCCTTGAGGTATCCTGCTCAAGACTGAACTTGAGGAAAAATAACAGTCTTATCTAGCAAAAATACTTAAGGGTAAAAGTTCTCAAAGCAGAACAAATTAATGACTGTTTGTCCAAGCACTCCTGGGAACTGCTTTTTATAAGTGAATGAAAAAAATCAGATGGCAGCAGATGACAATAAACAAACACAAATGCTCTCAAAACAGCCAGGGATTATGTTCTTCCCTATGATGATTGAAAGTGTCCAAACAGCACTACAGATGATGCTAAAATGATGCCACTGAAAAGGGTGATAACATTAGTGTTATTGTTACTTTTACTATTAATATTATTACTACTGCCATTATTATTATTATTAATAATAATATTATCATCATTATCATTATCATTATCATTATCAAAAGTTTCGAATTACTACATTGTAATTTTTAATTAAATATTTCTCTAGAGTTTTCAGGAGAATAATATCAGAAAAAGATCTGCCCTGGTCAAAATTGCTAAAATAAATTTGGATATCACAGGCAAATTGTCATATTGATTTCATGAGAGTTCAAGGAGAGCTCAATTACAGAAGAAGATCATGACTGCAGAATTTTTTAACCTTCTGACTTGTTGAGGGTGAAGGAGCAGGGTCCACTGACTAATGATTTATTACTGAGATTGTTAAATAACATGTGGTTTCCTTCAGAAAGGAAGAGAAGGCTGAAAAAAAGAACCAAACATTAGTAGTTAAATTGAAACTAAAAAAAATTAAGGGAAAGCTTCTTCTTTGTATACATGAAAAATATTCTTTTATAGATGAAAAATATATATTGTTGTAGCTATAAACCAGTGATTTCTGAATCTGATTTTTTTGTATTTAAATAAAAAGATGACTTTATTTTGAAGAGTCATATCCTAAAGTCTTTATTCATTATTCCCCAGAAATAAATATTCACTGAAGTGTTGGCATATTAAAAGGGTAAAAAATGGGTGGAAGAAGAAGCAGAGAGATCTGAAAAAAACAAACCCCGAAGTACTCAACAATTTATTTTCCACTTTTTCAAGCTCTGTTCATGTTTCATTAGTTTACATTGACATGCCCTGCTGGACTCCGACCTCCACCAACTCTCTCCCTGAATTTATGACATTTTATCCTCTCAAAACTCATCATATTTGGCCCTGAGAGCTGCAAATGCTGTGCCAGGTGCGTGACACATGGCTGGGCTATCACTCCACTCAGCACAACTCTTGTGTCCATGAAAACCCCTTTATCTTAGAAAGGAAGGAGTGATAAGATTAAATGTCCTTCACAGAGGTCTAGGAAAGGTGTCTTTTCTGAGCCCTGCTCCAGGACTTGGCCCTTCTAGGTACTCAGACAGTGAACCTTTCTCCTTGGTGTGTTGGATGTACAAGTTCCAGACAATAATTGAACAGAACTATGCAATTATTGTATTCTCTGGCGAGTTATGCAATGAACCATCAATTTCAGAGTTCACAGGAAAGGTCTGCCGACATAATCACTAACACACAATGACAGCAGAGAAAAATTGGAATTTTTTTTGTCCCCTAAATCACAGCAGTGCGTGGGGTGTGTTGCATGTTGGTGCAGAATCTTAGTGGGGTTACCTCAGGATGTATTTTTTCACAAAGTAATGGCTTTAAGGGGAAAGGAGTACCCTCTTTTGGAGCAAAACTGTGCAATTGGTCCTTTTTCAGATATCTGCAGCATTGTGTGGCATAGCTGCTCTTGCCACAGGGATGGGCTGTCCATTCTCTGGACTACAGGCATGTAGATTTCCATCTTAAAAGCAGTGGAAACTATTTCTAAACAGAATTTTATGTCAGGAATAATTGTTCACAGCAGTTGAACTGTTTTATTGTGTGAATGTGACGGCAGGAGATCCTCACAAGGGTTAATTCTTATCCTAAATTTGCCAGCCACTGTATGGATTATATGTATGTTTCGTGTAAACATACAGAGGTAAAGGTACCTAAACACACAAGTATGTATATATATAAACATATATTCACTGGAAAAGGGAACAGGCTGCCCAGGGGAGTGTTTGAGTCACCATTCCTGAGAGTGCTCCAAAAAGGAGCAGGTCTGGCACTTGGGGATGTGGTTTAGTGGTGGACGTGGCAGTGCTGGGTTAGTGGCTGGACTCAGTGCATCCAGAGGTCTTTGCCAGCCTAAACCATTCCATGATTCTCTGGAAAGCACACAATCACACAAGTGTACAGTTACTATATTGTATTTTATACTTAAATGATATAGATTATGTGTATTTTAAAATTACACACACACACATATATGCAAGGCCTAATGCAATTGTCTTTATTTAAATAAAACCTGGTTTATTCTAAGCAGAAAAGGAATTTTTTCTGCAGTGAAGATAAAGAATTTTTGGGTTTCATGAATGACAAATATTTTGTAAGTGTGAATGGGAAGACCAAGATACAATGCTTAGAGCACCCACAGTTGTAATATTCATGGTGGTTTTGAACCACTAGATGCAGCAAATGCAGGACCACAAGCAGGATGTGGCTGGCAGGATGAATTTATGAAAGGTGTCTACTTCAGAAATTCTTACATAGAAAAAAGACTGGTATGTGACATGGGTGAAGATGCAGTCAGCACAGCAGGGCTGTCACAGATCCACCTGAGAAACTCTGACAAAAATTTTATGTGCTCTCACTTCCTTGTACTTCTTTGGCAGGAATTGAACCTGCTCATGTCCACAGCTTCTCTCAGTTCCAAGAAACTTCTTTTAGAGAGTGGTGTAGCCAATTGAAAATTTCCCTATTCCAGGTTCCTACAGGCTGACTATGTTATTCATTTTATTCTTTAAAAATAATGCATAATTCATAACAACGCTTTTGAATCTGCTTTAATCTGCATTTATGAGATGAAGTATGTGCAGCTGTGAACAGTCTTTCATTTAGCTTCAGAATAATCTGGCATTAAGCAATAGTTTTCAGGGGTTTATTAACAGAAGTTACTGATGATTTTGATCAATTTATTTGTCTGTGTATTACACAGTATTTTTTTACTCCTGCAGTGTGTTATTTTCTTCTTTCTTTCTTCTGTGCCAGGTGCAGAATTAAATCAAATAGCACATGCCATGAATAAAAAAAAAAAAAATAAAAATTAAAAAAAAGAAAATCTGCTTGCCTTCTTTCATTGTTGCCTTCTTCCCAAGTCAGCACTGCCTTATATAAAGGAGTTTGTTCTGGTTAAACTCTTCCACTGTGAGCTTTGCAGCATGGACTGTTTGCAGAGGTTCTTCATGTCATGCTAGTGCAGTGTGAGAGTAATTCATGGCTGAACACTCTTGGTGTAACTCTACACCAGAATTTACAGGCCTTTTGTTTGTTGTGGTTTTGTACAGCAGTACAAAAAGAAGAAGACAACTAAGTCAACATCCCAATAATTTATTCCTTGGTTCTGAAGAAATGACAAAACATCTGAGCTCTGGAGAGAATGAGATTAGCTTTTTATTTTTAAAGACACATTAATAGATGAAGAAGACTGCTAGTGATCAGTATGTTATGCTACAATCAAAAGTTTTCATCGTGAGAGAGGAAATACTTAAAAGACTAAAATCAGTTACTAAGATGATTCTCCACCCTATTGAACACTACATTATTTGGAAACTAATTACAATATTCTTTCCCCACATCTAAGTGCATCTAAGAAATGATGGGGTTTAAGGCTTTATCCATGGATATCCATGAAAATAATTTTAACCATTCCTGATGTTCAGAACACAGAACACATATTCTGGGCAAATACTTTATGTTCTCCCCTCTCCTCCTAAACCCTTGCTGAGACTGAACCTCCTGTGTTATGTTTCTAGTAAAAATAACATGGTAAGATTTTTCTAGCCAAAACCATTGAATAACACCCTTGTCTTCAGCACTGCAGCTTCATCTTGTTGAGTCTTTGAAAAGTGACATTCTCATTTAATTGGACTGATATTTGCATGTACCGTGTGCTTTTTACCAGTAATGTCCTTTCCTATTATGACTGGATGAAAATCTTCCATGAATTTTCCGCAGTTTCTCAGTGGAAAAGGGATTTCTGATTTGTTTTTTTGAAAAATCCTGCTGCTCATGAAAACGTTCCAGTATCAAACTGCAAAAGTTCACAGAGGGAAACTCTTGGCAAGTGCCTGAGTTTTACCTTCAATAAAGGTAAAACCATCTTGATCTTCCTGCTGGCTGGGCTTCCTAACCTGACTTCACTCTTCGTGACACACCACAGCCTTGAGACCACCACAATCTTTTCCCCAAGAAGAAAGACCAAAGTGAAGATTCACAAATGAAACCCGAGCTGTCTTTAGGGAAAGAAGTGGGAAAGTTCAGCCTCTGAGCTAAAAATTCTATGTGGAACACTGAAAAAGACTGCTTTGGAGTTTTCCAGCCCAAACTGGAGATTTTCACTGCAGAGAAATGGGGAAGCAGAGAGGCACAGCCTGTCCTGCTCCCACGTAATCATACCAATAAGATTAATCAATATTATCACATTTTATTTCCTGCAGCACTGCTAAACAAAGGCAGTTTGGGGAGAATGAGTGGAAGTTTCTTCATTTTGGTCCATCACCTCCAGAACAGTCTCATAAATCCCATGCATTCTGCAATCATCAGTGTAAATGTCAGTCCCATGCCTTTGAGAAAAGATGCCAATCCCTGTTCTGTAGCTTACCCTGTTTGAGAAGAGCTATCTTTACCTGTCCTCTCAAGGGTCAAACAGGGGCAGAGGAAGGGCACTGTAGAGGCAACTAACAAGCTTTTCATTCATAAACCAAGCCTCTGTGAGACAGGGTAGAGAGAAATAATGCAGACAGTAATCCCAAGCTTGGTTTTTTTTGGAGACTTTTCAAGGCAGAACACCAGTAGCAAGACATGTCCTATGCTTCTGTGACTAGGACTTAGTCATGACATCACAGTAATGCTAAATCTTTAATCTGTGTACACAGATGTACCTGGTTGGAACACCCACATGTGGTTTCTGCACTTCTCACACCTCATACTGGGGAAGAGACAGAAACTTTTGAGTTATTCTCCTTAAATCTCCTGCTTTGGGGACTATCACGAGGACTGGGGGTCTTTTGAGTTCTGAGTTGGAAATAACTATTGCTTGGCCATCCTATGGCTGAGTAAAGGGAATTTTGTCTCCTTTTCTCTGGCACAGAGCCCCTCTGCTGAGCATGCACTGGCCCCGTGGCACTCAGGCATGACACAGCCTGCAGGGAGCTCCAAGCAGGCAGCAGTTCTGGCCTGGGAGGTCTGGCTGCTTCAGATTGCTCATTCCTGATTAGTTTTGCTCTGCTCTGCTTTCCCCATCAGATGGATTTGTAATTCACATCAGCTGACTCAAGCAAACGTCACAGTTGTGTTCCCCACACTCACACATACACACACCTGAGAGGATGGAGTGAAACCAAGTGGGGGAAGCTCAGTTATTAGTGCAGATCTAGATTACATCTAGGCATTTGTGTTTGGAACATTATTGCCTTCCTCAGCATTTTAGAGAGTTTCATCATTGCTTCCTTCTGATGAACATGATATGGTCAATTTCCAAGGTATAGAGCAGTGATTCCATGGGAATGTGCCACAGCATGACAAGGAATTAAAGCAAGGCTTATATTTTTCAAGTGCACATTTGGTTTTGGTTTTTTTCTTTGTATTTTCTTCTAGAAAGTTTCCTTTCATCTCACAGTCTGTGTGCAACTGATTTTTATCTGATTTTCCAACCTTTGCTTCATGAGCAATAGTGAGTAAAGCATCAAAATTTTTACTGCTCTGTCTGGACCACAGACAGTGATAATGATCTCTTCTTGTGAAGATATCTCTTGCAGGGCAGCTGCTCTCCTTCGCTGTGAAATCTGCCATGCATTCCTCCCCAGCTGCATCCACTGGATGACTAATAACATTTGGTGCCTGGCCATGGAACCTACACCTTGGACATACACCCCTCTCACCATCTTTTTTCTCTTTCACACTCTTTGGACAGTACTAGGAAAAATGTTTCACAATCTCTTGTGTAATTTATCTTACCCTCTTCCTGTTTCCTTCCTTGCTTTTAAAATAAAAACATTGTCCATGTTCTTCTTTCCTCTGTTCCTTCTTTCTACCACCTCTCTGCTGGATTTGGGGTCAGTAATTTGGTTTGGAACTTTCTGCCATTCCCAGTCAGACCTTTAAGTACATTAAATAATATTTTTACATTTTTGTCATTACATATCCTCATTTCACACCATTCTGGATGGCTTTCAGTCCAGACAGTTTTCCTTCTAGGTGATTTTTCTATCAATAAGATGAATGTGCAGTGGGAGCCTGGTACAGCCACTATCACACAGCTTCTGAGGGATTAAAATCTATCCATTAACACTTTAAATTCAGTGTTTTCACTAAGGCCCCCATTCTCCAGGGCTAAATGCCAAATGAAAATGTGAACTTTGATCTGCTGCATGTTCACAGTTAGGAAAGAGGAGCTTGGAACATGAAGGTTACTGCAGGAGTGTAAAGACTATGATTTCTGTTAAAACTTTGGGTTTGAGAGCTCTGTTTCTGAAGGCATCTGACAATACCTTTGTCCTTGGTAGAGGTTTCTGGAGGTCACTTGGCAACCCAAGCACAGCAAATGCTTGTCTGTGACTGTTCCTGACACTGGTGCCTGAGGACCTCAAAGAAAAAAATATCAAGGTATGTAAATAAATCTCAGGAGCCAAAGGTTTAGATTAAAGAAAACATTGTACACTATAATAAAGCCTTTCTCTTATGAGTGATGGGGCCCTTCCACACTTTATCCTCCTGAACTCCTGGTTAAAAGAGTAGCTGGGCCTCAGAAACATATCATGTACTTTCCTTCCCTTCCCTTCCCTTGTTCTTTATTAACAAAAATATTTAGATAAAAAAGGGGTCCTTATTTCCTAACAGTTCATCCTCCTCTCCTGTTTATTCTCTACCTGGTGTCACAGTCCTCTGAGTTTTGGCAGTGTAAGAATTTCCATAGCAGTCCTGCTGGGATGTCACAAGCAGAGGATTAGGATTTCAGATTCTTAATAAGTAAAAAAAGAAAAAGGAATACTTAAACAAAGACTCTGTCTTCAAGTAAATATCCACAATAATGTACAATAAGGAAAGAAAAACAGGGGAAATGTCTAATACCTACCCAGGACTGTACAAGAACAGTTTAGCTTTTTTAAACTTTTCCACAAACTCCCAGATTGGCTTCAGGAATGCCATTGCCTTTTGTCTTCATCCTCTGTTAGAAAGCTGCCTCTGTATTTTCTTTGGGCAGAAGAAAGTGCTTGGCAAAGTTTCAGACTGGACTGAATACAATTTTAATGACCTTTCTTTGCACAGCTAAATGGCAGGATCCCACCTTAAATAAAGGCCTGGATTCCCAAAATAAACAGAGAGAATTCCTGTCAGATGGAGGCAGATCAAGGTGTGTATGAGGTGGGCCAGGGAGAGCCAGGCTGTGCTGCTGTTGGTCACATTGAGGGCTTGGGGCTGTGGAAAAAACATCAGGTGTGGTTCTGAAGAGACCCTCAGTATTTTTTTAGGGTTATTGTCACTTACGTGGTGGATCACACCAAAACAGGTAGGTGGGTTAGACAAATTGGGTGGGTTAGCCAAGCACACAAATAACTGAGCTTGTGAGATTTTAATATCAAGCACTGTGAAGCCTAAAAAGCAATTAGAGTTTGAAACACAAACCTCCAGGTGCAGCTCACCTACCTCAGAAGCAAGTTAAAATAATCACTAGAGGCCAGATTGTGCCATCAGGATGCCCGTGAGGAACTTGTTTATTTTCTGAGCAAATCTCTTTGAAACCCATCCTGTTTTACAGCAAAATCTGCTGTAAAATAGCTACGAGGGAATGGGCATGTGGTAAAAAAGAATCCTATGAAAAATTATGCTTCCACGTCTTAGCTGTCTAACAGAGTTGCTAAAGTAAGGCTTTAAGCAATGTGCACTTCTACTGTTACCAGAATAATATTTCAGTGATAGCTATCCAAGTCACAGCATTCCAAGTCTTCGTAGGATGGTACAACTACAGTCCTTGAAAAACCTTCATTTTTTTCTGAGATGCAATCATACTGATATAAACCCCAAAATTCTGAGACCTTCAAAAAATAATGTGCTATTTTCCATGGAATATGTTCCACTGCAATTTTGCAGATCCTGCAGGCAGGTGATTTTATGCTTTGGTTAAAAGAAGCAGTACAGTTTAAAAAAGACTGGTATTTTAAATATTTTATTATGTTTTCCAACAATGATAATGTCTTAGGTTAAACACTTCTCTCCAAAGTGCTGGATTGCTTACCTATCTGTCTCTGAGGAAGTCCTAAATTCCTGAAAATAAACCCCAGGAATAAAAGGAGGCCCTTGAGTACACTGGATAAACAGTCTGCTACCCTCTAGTTCCAGCAGGTTTTCAGGACTGCATTTTCACTTCATGTGTGTGTTACATGGACCAATTAGTAATTCTCTGATGAGTTTTTCTTCATGTGCCTCTAGCAAGACATTGTGTAATTTGTTCAAACAGGGGTTTCATTTGCACATGCAGTCATTACAGTTGTATTTGCAAATGCAGCATGTATTCGTGTACACACGTGGGATAACCACAGACACTTCTTTCTTTTTCTGTTTGGATTATGTTTATATTTTCAGGTCAGCATTTATCCAATTTGCCTAAGTCCTTCTTCTGGATGGGAACACCTGTAGCCTGCAAAGTACTTACCTACCCCAGAAAATGTGTTTGCTGGCATTTTTACAGCTCCATCCCTACACCAAGTTGTAGAATATTGTAATGTCAAAAAACTCTCTCCATTGCAAGTGCATTTCCTGATGACTGGAGTAAAAAGCTCTCCACAGCTGAGCAGTTTACCTGTTGCAGCATTTTCTAATCAAGCACACATTTCCACAGCTTTTGGGGTAGATTTCTGGCTGACACTGAATTCTGCTGGTGTAGGTGTATCTGCAGTGGGTTTTACTACAAGTTGAAAGCTACCCCCTTTTCCCCTACCCTATGCTAATCACACACACAAAGACAGCCAGGAAAATCAGGAAAAATGAGAATTTAATACCACTGGGAGTATTTAGGGATTTGGATGGGTTTCTTTGGGTGGAGTGTTTTCTGGGTTGTGTTTTTTTTTTTTTCTTCTTCTTTTACGAGAAATTATGAGAAATTAATTTCTTGCTGTGAGACACTGTGTCAAAGGCAAGAGGAGAAATGACAAGTGGGGTGAATAAGTAGCTCCAAATCATTTTCCCCTGCTGTGTCAGAGTGGGACAATCTGTCACCTGTAGATCCATTACACATTGGCAAGTGGTGGCAGGTTTCAACTGCAGGTATGTGGCCTTAAATAATGAGCTACATTATTTAAGTGCAAGCACCCACTGAGGATGAATTGCGTGTCACTTGTGCACTCTCAGGACTTTCAGGTGCATGACCACCACTCATGCATTAACCAAGCATACTGTGGAATCCCTGGTGTGAAAAAACTGCTTGGGGTTGGTTCACTGGGGGAAACTGGTAAAGAACTCGAGGGTTTTTTTGTTCACAGTATCCAAATTCAGGCAGCAGTAAATATTTCAAAGCCCCCAGCCCTTCCAGAATCAGTCCTGAGAAACAGGATATGGGACTTAGCATGCTGAGTAGTGAAAAAAAAACACCACTTTTATGTAGACAACGTTAAAATAACAGGAAAGCCAACTTCTCATGGAGCCAAGGATCCCTAAGGATTTTAAACAGGAATTGTCTTTCTGCAGTTGCACATCTGCAGGTGCAGGTGGAAACATCTTTGAGTAGGAGTCACGGAGTAAATTTTTCTCAATTATGGGTGATGGAAAAAATGTGTGTTTTTGAACTCCCATAGGATTTCAGGGTGTTCCTGTTTTAAACTGGATAACCTGTTACCAAAAAATCCTGTCCAATTCAGGATTCATTTAATTGCTTATTCCCGAAAGATTGGGCTTCAAAGCTACTGCTTATGTCTCTGTGAGGCTGAGGGGCTAAGGGGAACACAAAATTTAAGACCTCTTTGTAGGTGTGTGAGGACCTGCAAAGGTGCTAACAGGGAATGCACCTGCTGTGAGAATAAAATCTCTACACCTTTTCTAAAATACATTATAAAAAAATCTAGGAATTCTACAGCCTTGTAATGGTAATATGCACCCTAAACTGAGCTTTGTCTGCAGCTTCTACTAAGGAAGCAGGCTGAGAAGTGTGCAGAGAGGAGGATTCAGAGAGCAGGAGTCTCTTTTTTGAAGGTAAAATGGAGTTACACGAGACAAAGTTCGTAAGTTCTTTATTTTCTGACTGAAGACTTTATCCTTGGATGGCCAAAGGAGCTGGATTTAGGCTAGGCATTACAATAACAGCCTCTCTGGCAGCTCATTTTGGAACATGGTCTTCTTTTCATCCTTTTTTTTTTTTTTTTTTTTTTTTTTTTTTTTTTTTTTTTAAATGACATAANTTTTTTTTTTTTTTTTTTTTTTTTTTAAATAGTTAACAAGGATTAGAGAGAGAAAAAACAAAAGCAGGACCTGGGAGAAGAGAATTTATCTGGTGAGAGGACAGTGTTGCTGGGGTTTCTGACATTGATGTATTTTTTTCATCAGGCAGCTCCTTCTGCTCTCTCATCTCCATGAAGTCACATATTGTGATGGCACTGGAAACACAGCACCCCCTCTGTAATGGCTGGGTGTCATTCATGCCTTTTTCCTTGTTCATTACTCATTTCTTCTGTGAATCATTACCATAACTTCATTCTAAGCATATTTGGGGTTGAAAAAAAGAGTATTCGTGCCTAAAAATCAGAAGACTCCGGAGATTTATGGTGTCAGGTTTACTCTCTTTTACTTTAGAAGAAATTTTTTTTTTTTTTTAGATGAGTGAAAGATAAACACGGTTCTTACATTTTTAGGACTCACTGAGATCCTTTAGTGGACCATAAGTTAATTTCTAGGACACACAACTGTTATTTTATTTTCAAGCTTTTATCAAATGCATTGCTACTAATCAACCAATTTATTATCTTTACCATAGGAAATGAATGGCCCCTCATTTGCAGCCTCAAACTTTCCTGAAAAAGTATTGGATAAACCACTAAAAAAAAGTAGTGGATCAACATAACACGATTCTAAGCCATTAAATGGTATACTTTCATGAAACAGATGTATGTGAGATAAATACTTTTACAAAAATATTTTCTGTTATTTTCCTTAGTGCAGACAATAAAATGTTTCAGCACTGTGCTGAAGAAGAAGAATTAGAAAACTAATTGAAATTCTCTGTTTTCATTTATCAAGATGAAAGGAAAATCAAATCACATTTCTATCAAAAGGTAGAAATAACTGTTCAATTTGTCATGTATGTTTTCTTTTAAATTATCAGCTGTAAGAGCTGATAATTTAAAAGAAAATAGCTTTTATTTTTTAATTATCAGATATAGCTTTTTTAGGGCTTATGGGATGCACCTGGATTCAAACCTCACGTGCTGAGATCAGGGGTAATATTTAGTTTTGTAGGAACAGGATCTGTTGCTACTGGGAAGAGACATGAGTTTAGAGCTGGTTGGGAGTTCTTCTGTTGTGTGCAGGCATTTCAGCTGATATGAAATATCTAAAACATACTAGAAAAATACTAAAGGTACTAGAAAATGTGTAGCTTGGCATTTTCTTGGGGTTTTTAATTTTTGTGGTTGATAGGCCAAGTTGCTATTTTAATGTGCTGCAATTCTTCAACTATTCCTTTTCATTACCATGCAATAAAATGAAATTATGAAATGTGGCCAATATTAAGAATCCTTGAAATATGAACAGCAATTCATAGCATGCGACTTTCCCTTACACATAGAAGATTAAAAAAAAAAAAGAAAAGAAACAAAATCCTCATGAATGTTCAATTATTCTTTCTTCCTGTAGAAAGTTTTATATGGATCTATTCAGACTGAGGCCTTCTACGGTAATGTAATTTTTTTGCTTTCACAAGTAAACAAAATTAATGTATTAAGAATTAAACTTATGATTAGAAGGTCAGTGGGCTTTGGTAAGTTACCCATATATCCAAATATCATTCAATTAAAGGTTTCACAGTGTGAGAAGAAAGAAAAATGTGATGCCTTTAGTAAAAAAAAATTTGCACTACAGGAATGAATCATTTCATCAAAAGGAGCCAGCAAGAATACTAGACCTCTAAAGATAGTCTTTTTTTTTAAAGGCAGAGTGCCTATCAGTAATTTACTTCAGAGTTGCCTACAGCAATGAAATTTTAGTGTTTATTAAATTTTAAATATATTTTTAAATTCATTTAACATGTTAAAAATTGTAGCTGTTTATTTAATCTAGTGTGGAGGGACTGCTGAGGTTAGTCATGAATTAAGCTAAAGGAGGTGCAAACGACCTCTGTGTGCTGATCAAGCTGTCATGGGGGGCCAGACACTTGTTTAACACTGCTGGCAACCTAAATGAAACACCACACATTGCTTTATCATCAACAGCAGACATGCAAGAGTTTATCACACACTGCTTTGCTTCCCGAGCACTGTAAAGCTGTGCCAGAAAGAGAATTCCTTATATTGCCCTTTAATTTGGATTCTAACCTTTTCTTTTTCCTCATGTTTGCACTGTAATATCTTCATTGAAAAACTGTTTTTTTTTTTTATCTTGGTGATCCCAGGTGCTCTAATAATGCAAATAACAATATAGTGAAGCAATATCAGGAGCAGTAATTCTCTAATTTGTCCTAAAAGAGGGGGAAAGGGATTACAGGTGTAAAATAGCTTCAGCACCCCAAACCACATAACGGAGATGGGGAAAGACTTTTTGCAAGGGCTGTAGTGACAGGAAAAGGGGCACAGTTTTAAGCTGAGAGATTTAGATGGGGTGTGAGGAATGCATTTTTATGATGAGGGTGGTGAGACACTGGGATAAGATTCCAGGGAAGCTGTGGATGCCCCATCAGTGGATGTGCTCAGTGTTGGGGTGGCCTTTCATGATCTGGTGAAGGATCATGGAGGGGCTGGACCAGATGATCTCCAAATATCCCCTCTAAACTAAGCAATTTCGTAAACTAAGGCATAACATAAACTCAGTTTATTTTCCTATGACAGCTCTCTGATTCTCCACAAGATCCCAACCCCCTGCAGTTGTGATCCCCTCTTTGCTCCCCCATAACTTTGGGAAAATGACTTGACCTGGAAAGTCCCAGGTGAGTTACTGCTGCTGAGGTGGTTTGCCAGACCATGCTGCATGAGGGTGCATTCTTTATTTAATCCATTGATTGTCTGGATCATGAGAAGGCTGAAACAATCAGGTGCTCACCTAGCAGCATTGAGCAATAGGAACATTGAGTACATTTCCAATGTAAAACGCCACCTGAGGTTTCCTTGCCTTTTAACAAAACTCAAAATAAAATAAAATGTTTATTGACCTTTTTTTTTCCCCTGGCCCCAAAGAATACTGAATTGCACAGGTGAAATAAAACATGTACTTGACTTTGAGATTGTACTGAAACATGATATTACTGCAACTTTCTTTTGCACTTGTTGCCAGGAGGGGAAATTGCACACAAAGAAGAAAGCTTCTAGAACAGTTTATTGCTGCACAAATTTAACTCCATGTAAACAGGAACTGTTTGCCACATAGGGACAGTGGCATGTTTATAGGTTTACTATAAAAGGCTCAGTGCATATGGTGGGAAGGACAGAGATTTGGGGAAAGCCAGTTCCTTCTGGCAGGGCCTGGAGCTTTCTAGGAGGAGATTTTATGGCATTGACCTTTATTTATGGTTTGTTGCCTTCTGTCCTGTGTGGTGAAACATTCAGCATTTCTTATCTAAAGCTATGCTTCAACTAATATGTTAGAAAGAAAATTTTACATAGATAAATTGCACAAGCAACGTGGGTCTTTATTGAGTTTCCCACTGAAGCCAATTTAAAATGTAGATCTATGGAGGTTTTTTCAGTTGGTATTAAAAAAACCAAAGCATTAGTGAACCACATTGTTAAATGGTGAACTGAAGTCTACTGTAATTAAATTACACAACTAATTGCATATAGAAATATAGGAGTAAAATATCTGGTACACTGAGGGGAACTGTACTTCTATAGAGTATCCCAGAAGATATTGTCCCTTTTTTCCATGTGACTATCGTAGTAGCCTGTGACTTCCAAAGTGGGTAGTAATCTGGATTATGTTTTCTTGTTGTTGTTGTGTTTTTCTGGTTTTAAGCTCCCCCAAGCATTTGCATTTCTGCTCTAGGTATGTGAAACCTGTGACTAGTTCAAATATATCAGCACTGTTGTGGATTATCCAGTCCTGTCCTGGCTAAAACAAACTCTGATCTCACATTGATGTGGCAGGTTCATGGGACACTTCAGTGTAGCACCAACTAGTTCCACTCGATTCACAACATTCTTGTGCTCAGACACGAGGCTGCTCTGAAGAGCCTCCGAGCCAGAACTGGTTTCTTCACTTTTTTTTTCAGGCAACAAACTTGTTTTAGAACAAGCAGGGAAGTCAAAACCTTAGAAATCCCAAGCACCGACCAATAAAGGAACTCACAAATCCTGCTACGATAGGGACCATTCCTCAAGGTGATTCAGGTCAAGGTGGCAGCTGAAAAACTGTGTTACCCTCACTGGTTTAGGAGTTTAAGTCCCTTTAAAAATCTGGCTTCCACCCATGTGTATTGTACTGAGACATCAGAACACTAGCATTCTTTTACAACTGACATTTTGTTTCTGAAGTTTTTTAGAATACATAATTTCTGTGAATCCTATGCTGACCCTGTTTCATGTGCTTTCCTTCCTGCTGGGCTTCCCCTTTTTGTTCCTTAACTTTCCTCTAGGAAAAGAGTATGGAGGAAAAATGTTGGATACTGCATTTGAAGAGCTTCACCTTTTTCATTGTTTAAGAAGCCAATAAATCATCAAATATTCAACCTCACTCTATGGTAGACCTTTAAGGTTCAAGATCTGTTCCAAATTCCTCTCTCTCAGTATTATCATACTTGTCAGCTGTTTGCAGCAATGATAATAATATGTTGCCACATAACTAGTATCAAAATATACAGTGCTAAAAATTATGGATCAAAGATAATTAGAACTCTTCAGACACAGCTGCTCTATGTTTTAACTTAAGTTTTCCAGCAGGAGCACACACTTGTCAACTTCAGTGGCAGGTCTTTAACCTGGGCTGTTTTTTTTTTTTTTAACTTTTCTAGGAATATGAGTAACAAAGTGACCAGAGGAAAAGGAAATTTCTCACTTATGCCAAGTGAAATGGAACAGACCTTTTTTTAAAAGTTTATTTTTAAGAAAAGCCTGCCAGAATAGGTCTGTAGACATCTCAGACTGGTCAGGGAGAGACATTAGGCTTTATTCCCTTCTGCTGTCATCTGCTTTATCTAGAAGATAAAGCAACTGGAACAAACTTCAGAGCAAAGTGAGAAGAAAATGCAGTAGCTGGTAGCAGATTTGGAGTCCAAGGCCATTCTCCTTGCTAAAATCTCATAGAAATATTTATCAGATGTACCAAATGGTAATAATGTTGGGATAAATCTCACTGAAACTTCTGGGAAATTGAGGTTTCTTAACTGAAAGTACCCAGTTTAAAATGTGGTATCGAACCAGATAATGTCCACAGAGTTCTCAGAAGCGAAATATACACTAGTAATTGTATGCTGCATTCAGCAATAAACAGAACTTCTTCTGCTTAATTGTATAATTTAGAAATATAAAATGGGAAAATTTCAAAGCCAAATCAGGAAGCTGAGGCTTAATGATAAGTTTAATCATAAAATTAGCAAGGTATGAATAACCTTGGGTGAGGGAGCCACGGTATCGGCTAAACTGGAAGGAATTCAGCCACCACAGTCCTTAGGGAAAGCACAGAAAAATAAACAGAAATTCTGGAGTTCAAAGTTACTAAGCAACTGCCTTAAAGGCAAAAATATTAAACTATGCATTTCCCTTTGTTTGTCCTACTTATTGAATTCATTGCAAAATTATTGCTAAGCAATAAACTAACCTGGAAAATTTCTTAGATATTATCTCAATTTTATTCCCAATGCTTTTTATTTGCCTGGAATGCATTTCATTAACACTTTGTAAATGTTTATGACACTAAAAAAGACAATCTAGGCAAACTGTGGTGTGATAATTCTAGTCAAGTGGGCAAATTCCCTAAGGATGTGAAGACTGCAAAACTGCATGAGAATGCACAAGATCCTTACTTTCTCTTATGTCTGTAGCTGGCCAAAAAAAGGAAATGGAAATAACCAATTACTGCTCTACGTCACTCAGACAGCATGGTGGGAGTAATTCTTGGGGAGAGGGAAGATATTTTAAAAGAGAAATTTCAATAAATCCAGAACCACGCTGTGTCTGACCCCTGTGCAGAATGCCTCTGAGCTGACCAGGAGCCTCACAAATGTGATGGATTGGTCAGAGCTGCTGTCTAAGCACTTCCCTTCTTTTCCTCAGATTATTAAATCCCACAGAATGGACAGAGGTATGGTCCTGACCACAGCTCATCAGCAGCTCAAGGTGGAAGAAAGGGGAGGGATGTTACTCCTTGCAAATTAAGGGGGTTTTTTGGTGGGCTCAGGCAAGACTTTTGATTCGTGTTTCCACCATTTCATGGCTGACTATAAAACTTCTTACCACATGAAATTTCATTCATTCTCTGCAGTCTGTAAGGACAACTTTTAGCTTCAGGAGAGCAATCCTTCCTCACGACAGCAGCAGTCTTTCTGCTGTACATATAATTTTGACTCTCCCACAAACTCCACAGTCTCTCCTAGAGACTGAATTAGTGTCTCTCCACTCCTACTTGTGATCATATTTAAATCTTTTTCACTGATCTACAAGTTTTTTAAGATGCATAACTTATTTCATTTAATCACACAGTTTGGTGAGGAAAATCTAGGTAGACTTTGTATCATTTTAGGACACAGAAATTCAGTTGTGTGAAGAAGGACATTATGAATGGACCCCATTCAAGTGACACTTTACTTCTGTCACATGCCAAGAGATGATGTATCCCATTGGCCCCCTCTGGACTTTATGAGGCTGCTGATACTCTATAGTATATATATACCAAATTGAAGTTTGGTAGAAAAATGATGTAATTGATTTTCCACTACAGAAAGCTGCTGTGACAGAAACTTCTTTGTTAAAACAAATCATAGCAATTTTGATCTTTTGTTTTTTCGTAAAAATAAATATTGGAAAATGTTAAAAAGTATCCAAAGACCCATTTTTATATTTCAAATGTATGAGTTATTGGTAATTTCAAAATAAGTATTTGCTTTTGGATTTTCTTATAGTGTTTCAAAGAGATTTGAATTCCAAATAAAATGTTTTGCATTTATTAAAGTAAAATACTTATGTTGATCCAGTTTGGTGTTTCCAGATGTGTGAAAGCATTTGTGTGCTTGAAAATCAATTTTCTGACAAGGCAAAGCTAAGGTTATGACAGAAAATATTAATTCATATAGAATAATATAATTATTAGCAAGATCAATAATCTTGCATAAAGCAGTGAGTCACTTCTGTTAGTCAAAGAAACAATACCCTGTAGTCATGAAAAAATTCAGTAAATTCAGAGTAAAGTAAGTTCAAAGCAAATTTACTTTTACAGGAAAGTAAAAGCTATTTCAGAGTCAGCCCTTCTGGAGTGAAAAATCATCATTTTCAAACACACCACCATCACGTTATACTCAAATAGTCGTAGTCACAAAAGGCTGTAAACTACAACTTTATTTGATGGGTCTTGTATTGATTTCACCTTGAGTCTGGGAAAACTAAGGCCCAAAGCAGGTGAAATGTACAGCACAAACAGACCTTCAGATTTTTCTATGTATTTTACAGAAGCGAGCAAGCATGAGGATTCTTGTTTGGCAGACACAAGAGATGGTGACTCCAGTGAGGTGACATGGGCAGACAGGCAGCTGTGACCCTGGGACACAGCTCTGGGGGGAGCTGCTCTGAAAGCCCTGATGTTCCATCAGAAAGGAGCCAGCTGTAGGGCACTGAGGAACTGCTCAGAACAGCCTGTGTGGGTTTGGTACAGCAACCCCACAAAAATCCCAAAGTGCAGTATTTAAAATTTTTAGAATTGATCATTGCTACTAGGCCCTGATGAAGCACAGGGCTTAAGTATCGTTGCTAATCCCTTTGACTTGAATGAGCTTTGAGTAAGTTGCTTTTTTTGTATTCATACCCCTTATTGTAAGTGTTTTCTGATGCAAAGCAGAGTCTAAGTTGGTTGTGTTGCCTACTTGCATACAAATGCTGTGGTTGTTGTTTCATATGGTTAGTTACCAAATCCAGAAGCATGGAACCTGTCCAAAAATTCCAAAGCAGCATCATATCACACTCCTTATTGGCCAGCATCCCTTGTACACAACATAATGTATCTGGAAATGTGATCCTGCAAGGAATGTGGTGCTCTAAAACATCCCTTACTCTTTGGAGCATCACTTACCCCTTGAAATCTCTTTGGAGCAATTACATGAAACAAACATCCTATTTAAACAAAATAATGTTCATTCTCTTTTTCCTCTGATTTAAAAAAAATAATAATGTATGGGTTTGTGACTGTGATTGCTTCCTCAGCAGAGTCCAGTGTAATATTTGCATCACTGAGGAAAAATTCAGCAGGTTAAGCTAAATGTTTAGTCAAGATGGTTAAACAACAAAACAAAACCACACAAAACAATCTCTCCATCTGTACAGTCCCTGTGTAGGACATCTTGAAAATATCTTCAAAAGGAATTAATAAGAAATATAAATGTCAAGTTGAGCATTTCTGCAGGTCTACCACTATTTTATTTCAGTCACAACTAGCTGAACACAAGATATGAGGTTTTCTCTGTTTAGAATAAACAATTGTTCTGATTACACCCTACTCTTAATAAGTTTTTCCTCTTTGTTCAGTGTGAAATGAGATCATCCCATACATACAGACATGCTAATGACTCATTTCAATACTTGAAGGAAAAAAATCTCAAATGAAAGCACTGTATAAAGAGAAAAGACTTTGGCAGTAGGTCTGAACCACAGCAATGCAGCTATGAACATAGTTTTGGGGGAGAAAAAACACTTTAAGTCAATATTTGGCTTATGATTTGAATGTTTTTCTCATTTATTTCATTCCTACATGTTTACAAGGCAGTGAGAGCAAGAGTGAGAATGATAGAGTTCTATCAGTAACCTTGGGAAATTAGACAACTCATGAACTTGACAACTACTTAAACATGATGGAAAAGTACGAATTCCCAAAGATGTAGCCAAATAAATGGTAGGCAGAGGGAGTATATGGGAAAGGCAGTTGAGATACACAAGCAAATATAAATGACTTTGCAAAACTTAGAAAGTGCTGTCTGAGTTGAAAAATTAGTGTTGTCATTAACACTGAAGTCCTAAGTAAGTTGCCAGATCAGTGTGAGAGCCATGTAGAAAGTAAATGATTAAGCTTTTCCTGAGCCTTGAATAAAAGAACTGTTCATTTTTAAAGAATATGTTCCTGAAAGGATATGTTTGTACAAGGGGACAAATAGCTTTACATTTTGGTTTGTTTTGTTTCCCCTGAAGAAAGTGTATGTCAGTTGTGAGAAAACAAAGCAAAAGCAACATGGGAAGGAAGAAGAGACCTAAAAATTGCTTTGATGTGTGTAAAATGATCTGTTTGTATAAAAAAGAAAGCAAGTCCAGAGGAGGACCACAAAGGGGATCAGAGGGCTGGGGCAGCTCTGCTCTGGCTGGGAGATCTGGGGGTGTCCAGCCTAGAGAGGAGAAGGCTCCAGGGAAACCTCCAGTGCCTGAAGGGGCTCCAGGGGAGAGCTGGAGAGGGACTTGTGACAAGGGATGGAGGGACAGGACACAGGGAATGGCTTCACATGGAAAGAGGGTAGATTTAGATTGAATGTTAGGAGGAAATTGTTCCCTGGGAGGGTGGTGAGGCCCTGGCACAGGGTGCCTAGAGCAGCTGGGGCTGCCCCTGGATCCCTGGCAGGGCCCAAGGCCAGGCTGGACACTGGGGCTGGAGCAGCCTGGGACAGTGGAAGGTGTCCCTGCCATGGCAGGGGTGGCACTGGGTGGGCTTTGAGGCCTTTTCCAACTCAAACCATTCCTTGATCATGTGGAAACACCAGATTCATATGGGCGGATTTCTGCTGACCCCCAATGCTATTAACTATTTTTATACATTATTTATTCATATTTACGTATTTAAATTTAAAAAATGGGATTCCTGATCTTAGGAATTTTAGGAATTATGCAAAGTTTTCCCCTTTTGTTTTGTATTCACTGGATTCATCTTATGGAGGGTGGAAGAACAAATATGGGAAAAAAGCCTTCATTATGTGCTCTCTCCCAGACCCTTTCTGACTTGTTTTGGAGTTTTGCATACTCTTCTAGAGGCAAAGGTTTGCAATAGCTTTCTGCAAGTGTAGTTTCCTCACTGTTGTGTGTACAAAAGTGCATCTCTTGCAGAACTCACAATGGAAAAACCAATGCAGTGGCTTCAACTACCCATACTTTAGCCATCTTACTGCTGCTCTTCTTGCAAGGCAACCGTCACCTAAGAATGCTGCAGTTTTGTTTTTAGGTCACTGACATAACTGAAGATGTGGATAGAAATCTCAATGTGACTTCCAAAAGCTGACATTTATCTTTACATTAATTAGACGTGCAGGGGGGTTGCAAATTCTGTGTAGAGAGTATAATTTTTAGATACCCTTAAAACCTCTAAATACCAGCACCTTGATAAATACCAGAATTGGTTTTCAGGGACATCCTTCCAGGAAGTAATAAGCTCTCCTTGCAGAACAAAATTAAGTTCTATCTGACATTTATTGCACATGCTTACTAGTTTAAACAAATGGGTCATTTCAAGCTACAAAGTGGCAAAAACAAAGAAGTATGTAGGATTGCTACCTCTTGCAGATTATGTAGAAAATAAAAACGCATTTCAGAGGTGATTAAACATCTAAGCACTTAAGCCCTACTATCAAATGTAAATTATTGAAGTACATATACTACCATTTGTTTAAATTAAAGCAATGTGGCAATGCATGGAGAATATGCAGATTAAGCTTTATTTTCTAACTTTTGCAAGAAGAAGGGCTCAGGCAGACGTTTTTGCCCAATGTAGGATGGAATACGAACTAAACAAACAGCTCCCATCAACTGTGAACTTCAGTCCTGCTTGCCATCTTTGTGGGTCTTGCAGCTCTCAGGACATCTTGTGTCTCTCTCTGAAAACCTCTCCCCACATGAGGTCCAATGAGTTATGGCTTTTCTACTGCTTGTTCTAAACGTGCAAGCACAGCACCTGGGACAAGTGATCATTTTCCACTTTACCTCCAACACCTGTGAAATTATTTTCATTTCAGTCAGCCACTGGCATCATACAGCTGTGTCAGTAAAGACATTTCCCTCTTGTATTCCCTCTTGGCCACATGTATCACAAGGCAATAGGTCCCTCTCCCTTCTCTTCCTTCTCAGCCCAAGGCATGGGAATTTCCACACAGCTTCCATCCTCAAGGGACCACCCACCCCCAATTGCTGACAACATTTACTAGATACTGTGCATTTCCCAAAGAGGAATGAAGCCACATTCTTTGACCTTTCATTTAGCTCTCACAGCAGCTTTGTTCCACTGACAATGCATGGTCCTGCCTAGCTGGGTTCTGCAAGACTGGCTGTAAAACCAGTTTTAAGGGTGGATGTTTACAAGTGGCATTGCTCGCTCGCTCATTAATTTCTCAAACAGCCAGAATTCCGGAACTGAGTATCACAGTTATGAGTTTAAAAAATAAACATTTGGGATTATTATCCTGTTTCCCCTTCCCTCCACCCCCTCTGCTTTCACGAAAAGCGTCGTGGTGCCACGATGTGAAGCCAGGAGGTGCCACATCCTGAATTCTGCATGCAGCTCTGAGTGCTTCACACTGAAAAGCAGCAAGATGAGAAAAGGCTCACATAGTCCAGATAAAGGACAAGATCCATGAACAGGAGAAGGAGCGAACTGGGAACATACACACTGAAGCTCCTTATGCAGCAGACAATAGAAGTCACAAGGAACATGCAGGTAGGCAGTGACTCGATTGCCTCTCAATATGAGAGTTAGGAAACATCTAGCAACACACCTAACAGCTTTGCAGGTTCAGCTAAAACAAAAAAGGACATATTAAAATTGTCCAAAAGTGACCATAAAAACTTAATGGAAGAACAATCCAGCAAAAGCTATTAAATATAGGGGAGAAGACCTTGGAGTGGCAATTACTGGAGGCCGTGACTTTTCTGGGAAAGTACTTGTCCTCGGTTCTTATTTTAGGTATCCAGTGTTGAGGGCCATTTCCTTTATTACTCCAGTTATTTCTGTGCTTTTCTGCAGATTTTGAAAAGACAACACTGACGCTGTTTGTCGCTGTCATGTCTTTTTTTCTTTTTTAAAATTTCCAAAAGTATCACTGCATATAGCATGGTGATTGCTGCCATGTCTAAATACCAAACTCTTTCCCAAAAACAAGGGATGCCCAGCGCTGCAGGTTTAATTCACTCACCTCCTTTGGCAATAACCATCTTTATCCCTCAGAATAATTGGGAAGTCCCCATGTCTCTCCTCCATTTTGCTACACTGATCATACTTTATATCTGACTTCTTTATGCTTATCTGGCAAAATTGATGAAGCAAACCCCACAGACAAAAACAGCCACCTATGGACAGCTTCCCTTCACAACAAATTGTTGAATTTCTTTAGCATATCTATTCTCACACATTTTGGGGATTATTAAAGAGTCCATGCAAGCAGCCATTTCTCTGCACACCTTACACAGTGTGTTTCCCCCTGTTTGCAGGCAGAGTGTAGTCAGAACTCATCTCCTTGCTTCTTGGGCAGCTTCCACCCCCCACAGCCTGGAGAAAAGCAGTTTGAGAGGCTACCATGGAATCCACTCCAATCAAACTCGGTATTTATTGTGATCCTACTAATTTACTGTGCCAGGAAGGTCAAATGAGAAGCTTTACAAAGAGCTGCATGACAGAGGAGCTGTCAGAAAGAAAAAAAAGATGTGCCTGGTGGTGGTGGTCACTTCTGCTGAGTGGAGCCTTGGATCCAATAGAAAGAGGAAAGCCCTGAGAGGTGGATTAAATAGAGTGGCAAAATAAGCAAATTAGGTGGTAAAATAAGCAAGCTAGGTGTCTTACACAGCATAGCCTTCAGCACTCCTTATACCCACACACCAAAAACTATTGACTGCAAAGCCAGAAAGGAGACCTGCAGATTTTTTCTGAGCTTCCCTGAAAAAAAATAATGAAAACCTTCTGGAACTGTGTCCAAGGTGAGTAGAGAAGGTCTGGTTTTTTCAGCACAACACGTGCATTCCCTCCTCTGTGCTAATCTGTGGTATGTGCAGTATTGGTACCCAAGTATAGATTGACCTGAAAGTTTTCTTGCCTGGAGAAAAGTACAGAAACAAATCCCACATTTAATGTTATGTAAACTCGTATTCAACTCCCCAGTAGCTATTTTCCCATTTTAAAATATTTTTTTCATCTGCTGTGAACTTAGTAATAAAGCTTTTCACATTGTATTTGTGCTTTTTGCATTCCCTAAGGATACAAGAAAAAATGCACCAGCTAACTGACTTAAAAGAGTGAGCCATTCACTTTACCTGCCAGGGACAAAGACAGAAAAGCCTCCTCACACTCTTTTTAGCTTTGAAAGGGATCCATTATTTATATTTTTCCTATTCCTGTAAACTGAGAGCACTAGTACTCCCATATTTAATGAAATGGGCACAAAGAAATATCCAAAAGTCAGACTGAGAACAACCTCCTGTTTTGACTTTGACTTGACAATCTTACTCAAACTAACAGGAAACACTGAAAAACCTTCTCACCAACCTTCTTTTCTTTTGATAAACCCTCATATACATAAACACAGAAAAGCTTCACCACTGTCCATAGCTGCAGCTTTAGGACTTCAAAAAGCAGCTGCACGCAGACCTTGCGGGGCAGGCACATTCCCTGGAGGACTGGAACAAAATTCCTACGGTGTGATCACAAATTGTGTCACGCCTCAGAATAACCCCCTTTGCTGCAGACCTCTTTGTTTCAGCCTTGCTCCCTCGTTGAGGCACCCAGTCATGGGAAACGGTGTTAAAACCCTCCTCCTAACACACTGTGGGAAGAGTCCTTTCAGTTGCTGCCATGGCTACAAGATATAAGCCAAGGTCATTGTTTGTTATGATTGTAGCTGGGCTGAGCCTGGGGTTTTTTTGCTTTTTTGGGTTTTTTTTTTTGTTTTTTTGTTTTTTTTTTTAATCAACAGCTGTTGCATATCAGGGAAATTAAATCATGTTTGATGCAGATATAAAGTGTAGGATTTTACTGATTCAGGTTGTAGGATTTTTCTGATTCAGGTAAGTCATGCTGGTATTTCCATCTTCTCTGGTGCAATGTCTGATCTCCATTATCACCATGCTTTAAACACAGAATAACACACCTAATTGTGCTGCACCACAAAAAAGGTATCAGAATAAGTAACTTCACATTAACAGCGTGAAATAAACTAGTAGTTCCAGAAGTGACTTAAGTCTGCATGCCTGCAAACTTCGACATTTTACAGACATGTTTTCTAAAACTAATGACATTGGGCAGTCCGTGCTTGCGCTTTATTTAAGTCGTATTATCCTCTGAATTAATCAGATTTATCAGATTTATTCTGCGTGGATTTAGTATCAGTCACTCACAAGCAAAAACAAGATCAATGAAGAGACATGGTATAAAAAACAAAATCAATGAAGAGACATGGTATAAAAAATAAGGACCCCTCTTTTTATAACTGCTAGGTTGATCTGGCTATTTTTGTCGATATTTCTATTTAAAGAAGTTACTTTTAAATACTTGGACTATAAGAAAATCTGTCACTTACTTTAAATGAAACTTCTGCATGTAGGATCACTTCTATGCATGGTGAAACCATACCACAGTATGCAAGAAGCTGGTCCAAAGCCCTCTTGGGTTTCTTTCAGGCAAAAACAGAGGTAAACCCAATTGCTAAAGTAATTTAAAGCAGATCCAGGATCGCTTTATTGTGTATGAACTGAAATTACTTCCTCAAGTGACTAAATGGAGGTCAAAATTGCTGCAGCAGTGTAGCAGGGTTTTGATACAGAGCAGAAGCCAAAGCAGTAAATGTGATGTGGTGTGATTCTGGATATGAGACTGATTCTTCTGAGTAGCTTTTCCTTAGCAAAACACAGAGAGCTAAAACACAAAAGGCACAACAGGTAATGTTTTGCATTTTATTTACTTTCTGTTTTTAAAAGCCCCTTTTCAAGTGTAGCCCAATAAAATGGATAACAATGGTTATTCAGGTATTCATCACAAAAGTGAAATATTGCCAAGACTTGTATTTCCCTGAGGGAAACTTTCCATCCTTCTGTATTTTCCTTTCAAAAATGGTGTAAAACACAGCGCTTCACATCTCTAAATTAAATATAAGTGGTCTCCAAACATCCACTTCCTTAAAAAAAAAAAACCAAAAGCATATACACACATATAATCGAAACTGTGCTTATCTCCCATTTCATGTGGGCAGTCATGTAATACGTGTTCTTAAATGCATCCATGACCTCAGTTAAACCTTACAGAGCACGCTCTTATTTTCCATCATTTCCTTTCAGACAGAGTTGACATTAAGCCAAGGGAGCAGAGAGAATCCCTATCTCGATGTATCAAGAAATAATTAAGGGCATTACTTTTCCGGGGACAAATCAACCAGTTTCAAAAAAGCATATGGAATAAAGTGCTTCAGAAAGGATCTCGGAGCTAATTATCTCTTTGCTTTCAAGCCTTAGCATATTGCAATATTTCCGAATGTAAACAGACTGAAGGTTTGTTAATAGGGAGAATACTGGATGACAAATTCTTGGGTAAAATTATTTACAGGAAGATAGGAAATGAGTCAGGATTCTCAGGAAAAAATAGCTATCTTACAGGCATCTGAAAAAATGTCCAAAGGGTTTTTTTAGATGGAGAAAGGAAGGGGAAATGTATCAATAGGAGTTACAAATCACAAATTCCTAGTTTCCTTCTTAGCTGCATACCAACTTTGTCTTAAGTTTTGTCTTAAACTTCTAGTGCTAGGCACCAATGGGCAAAAGAGAGAGATTGTTTGCCTTTATTCTGTATATTAAGGACTCCTTGATGCACACACCAAATAGAACTTGAATAACTAATTTGCTCTGCTTCGGAAATTCTTTGGAAATATCAATAGCACTGCACAGAAAAGGTTTCTGAAAGCTGTTTCAGGAGCTTTTGATATGCAATGCAGAATGCATTTTCATATGCTAAGCAGAATAACAGAATAATTAATATGTGGTGTCTATAGTTTTGCATGCTCAGAAGAATCCAAAATGTTCATAGAGAGAATAAGGAAGGTACCAGAGCAAACAATTGCTAAGTGACATTATTTAAACTTTGGTATTTAAAAAAAAAAAATGGCTTTCTGGTTGAGGAAAATAAGATTTCAATAGTGTCATGAAGTACATTATTTGGGGATGACTTGCCATTTGCATGAAGCAGCACATGAGGTGGATGTCTTTCTTCACGCCCAACTCCTCTTCCTTGCCTTGCTACCAAAAAATACTGAAGAGTCTGTGAGACTCTTTCTAGGACCAAATGAGACAAGTTGCATTCTAGTCAGAAATTTGAGGTGGGTGAAGGGCAGGGCAATAATGTGGATACTTTTTATTTTGCTAAGCAATAGAGAAGAATCCTTACTTGAAAAACTTGAGTTTGAAGGTGCTACTTGAGTGTGGATCTGCTGGAGGGCAGGAGGGCTCTGCAGAGGGCTCTGGACAGGCTGGATCCATGGGATGAGGCCAGTGGGGTGAGGTACAACCAGGGGAAGTGCTGGCTCCTGCCCTCGGGTCACAGCAACCCCCTGCAGCTCCAGGCTGGGGGAAAAGTGGCTGGGAAAGGCCCTGGGGGTGCTGGTGACAGCAGCTGGACATGAGCCCAGGTGTGCCCAGGTGGCCAAGAAGGCCGATGGCCCCTGGGCTGTCCCAGCCATGGTGTGGCAGCAAGAGCTGCCATGGTCGGCCTCAGTGCTGAGGCCACACCTCAAATCCCAGGGTCAGTTCTGGGCCCCTCACGGCCGGGAACTGAGGGGCCGGAGCGTGCCCGGGGCAGGGAACAGGGCTGGGAAGGGGCTGGAGCCCCAGGAGGGGCTGAGGGAGCTGGGAAGGGGCTCAGCCTGGAGAAAAGGAGGCTCAGGGGGGCCCTTGTGGCTCTGCACAGCTCCTGCCAGGAGGGGACAGCCGGGGGGCTCGGGCTGTGCTCCAGGGAACAGGGACAGGAGCAGAGGGAACGGCCTCAGGCTGGGCCAGGAGAGGTTTAGAATGGAATTTAGGAAACTTCTCTTCACCCAAAGGTTTGTCAGGCCTTGAACAGGCTGCCCAGGGACGAGGGTGAGTCACCATCCCCGGAGGGATTTGAAAAACGTAGATGTGCACATGTGGCACTTGGGGACATGGTTTAGAGCTGGCCTTGACAGTGCTGGGTCTGTGATTGGAATCGATGTTTTTAAGTGTTTTTTCCAGCCTAAATGATTCTATGTTTCCTAGAATGTGAACCTAGGGAGAAAGGGCTTGCTTTTCCAGGTACTCTAATTAAGTTTAAAACAACTCACATTGTTCAAACAGTTTTACTGACATAGTGGCAGTAAAGTTGTTACTGCCCTAAGCAAAGTGAGTCAGGATCTCTGTGTAGAGGAGCCTCAATGCTGCACAGAGCAGCTGCTTCCAAGGCCTTTTCCCAGATTTGGAAGACAGAAGCAGGTGTGGGTATTTTTCAACTAAACTATTGTCATTTGCTTTAAAAATTTAAACCCTTTCAGATTAACCAGATCCAGTCTGACATTTTTTGCTTTGTTTTAAAGGTCAGCTTATAGCCCCACAACTCACAAAACCATTGACTTAAATCAACTGCGGAATATCTTGTAGCCCCAGGAGAGCCCCAGGTTCCACAACTCGAAACCACTACTCTCAAGCTCTTTGAAAAGGTGGTGATTCCCTGGAAAAATAAGTACTTGTCAATCAAATCTCACTAACTGAGGCCTTTTTTGTATAGTACCCATAACTTAGTTTATTACAATCCTCAGGTACACATATTTCAGCAGAAAAAAAGCCAGGCCAAGAGGCTTTAAAGAACAATAAATTTCCATATACTAAGAAAAAGCCTATGCAGATGATTAATAAAGTTTGTTTGGTTTTTTGTTGGTGGTTTGTTTGGTTGGTTTTTTTGATTGTTTGTTTTGGGTTGCATTTGGGAGGTTTCTTTTGGTTGGTTGTTTTTATTTAACACAGGCATGCTTAGGTTAAATTGATACGATTATATTTGCTGCTGCTCCCTGAGGTGCATATTTTAATTCAGGACTGCTCCTGCATAAAAATACCTCCAACTTTGACTGTGACAGACACATCTGCTATTGTGTGATGGTCCCACGTTATGATTTGGCAAAACAGGTAGAAAATTATGTAACTGATTCTCTGTACTCTTCTTACGTTATTCCAGCTTAGGTTACTTTTTTCCAAAACTGCAGAAAAGTATTTTAGGTGTGTAAACAGTATTTTAGGTAGTCTGTATTCTTTTGTAAATATTATTAATTGAAAATAAATATTTAGGGTATTTTTACAGAGAACAGCTCAATCCTTTCTTTTGCAGTTCCCAGAATGGACGATTATCACAAAATTAATATTCAGCCAGTAGTGTTAAGCAATCATTTGCATTATTTACTGTCCATCATTGATATTACATTGTACACACAGAAAGATTAATTTCCTCCTAGATTTTTTCTAGTAGTCTCATGATTTTAGGACTTCAGATATTATTTCAATATGATTTTTAATATGATTTCATCACTCGCCAAGGTCCTCTTGGAGAGGATGCTTTTGCAAGTTTTTAAAATATTTATTTCATTTTTGAGTACTTACTACCTTATTTCAAAATCCTGAAAAATATTTAAGATATATTTGTATCTACATGTGGACACAAATGCAAGTGTGTGGAGCCAAAGTCCTGGCCGCTGAAATATCTGTTTAAGGCAAATATTTCATAAGTTTTCCTCCTTGAATTAATGTCATGGATTACATTGTTGTTTCAGCCATGTAGGCTGAAACAACAATAGGTCTCATTAATTAATTAATGAGAAGGATAAGAAAGAAAAGAACCAGCTTATCACAAATACATTCAACAGTTTAGTCATAATAAGGTGCTCTTATCGCCATGTGACCTTTCAGGATACAGCTTTCTTTATAAAGGTCAGATGCTGTTGAAATTTCTCTTCCACACAGGACAGAATTTGTTTTACCCTCCAAGTTCTCACAAGGTGAAACTTGTCAACCAAATTCAGTTCAAATATCTGACTCTAGGGTCCTGGTGTTCCAACATTTTTGCCTTTTTAGCTGAGAAAATCTACAAAGACTAGAATAATGTCTCTAAAGCTCCTCTGAATTAGAGTAATTTTCATCTATAATGATATTTCAGCCCCAGCTCCTACAAGTGCCAGATTTTTCTTTCCACCTTTGAATCGACAACCTGTTCTGTTTTACCAGTTTGACTTAAAGGCCAGAAAGTTGCTTAAGATTGCTGATCATCCCAAAACCTGAATATAGATTAAATATGGTAGTGAGGAGGGAGAACAGCTACATGGTAGTTTTAATGATATGAATAAACTTTTTTTAATCATTTTGGCTTGTACCATTGGGTTTTTTTCAATATTATAGCAGCATTTCAGGACTTTGAGAACAAGGGCTGAGTTCTTATTCTCTTACTGCAAACACAGTAAAAAACAGTCTGACCTCTGGCCTAACCTGAGACAACAGGAAAACCATGAAGAGAACATGGAAAGTCACAGAAAAAATGTGATATCTAGTTGTTATGTTGATGATCTCAATGCGTTTATATACTTCATATCAGCATTCTTGTCATTTACTTCCCTTTAAATATGGTTATATATGTTGTCCGTGTCTATAATAACCACGTCTGAGCAGATTTTGCCAGTATAACAACCCACACAGAGCTGTCAAATAAACTAACCTGTTTTACAGATGACTACTGTAAAGATCCATATCCATGCTTGTCACCAAAAAAAAACCCAAAAAGCAAACAAACAAACAAAAAAAAACACAACGAAAGAAAAACCCCCCAAACAAAAACAAACCCCACAAAACAAAACACAAACCTGGGAACATTGAGGGCAGGTTTAAAACCTTGTCTTACTGAGAGTAGTACTGTATGTTTTCTGTAACATCCCTTATCAGCGAACTCTCACATTACTGCAACAGATTCACTGGAGCATGACGATTTCATTTCTTGTGAAAGATAAACAAGACAGACCTGTGCACCTGGCAGAAATCATAAAAATTAGAAGATGTAAAAAACCCTCAGGTTCATCTTGGCCTTCTGCCGCTTAAGGAGAAAGTGAGTCCAGCAACATAAATTTTCCACAAAATTAGGACTGCAAAATAAGGGAATATATGAATCATGGAAGCTGTAGCTTAATCTTTTATTATGCTTGCATTTTCCCTCAGGACTGCAAGGCATTGTGCTTTTGGAATTAGGATACTAGACTCAAAAAGGAAAATGATATAGTCTTCCTGACCTCCTGCTCAGGAAGTTACTAGAATGGTATTTATTTTCAGTGACTAAACCCTGCGTTAACCATGGCCCAGATTAGCAGGGCCAGCTGAAAGTGTTTTGCTTTACCCTGTAAATAACCAAGCACATTTTTCAACACATAAGAACCTTGAATTGCAGTAATTAATTCATGAGACATCGCAGTTGAATAAAACGTGTCCTGTTGATTAAATTCTTGGATGGGGATCAATGGCTTCATTGCTGGGACGTATTAACTTTCTAAATATCATGGCTGGGTGTTCCATTGCAGGGAGCGCAGTGGACTGCACGTGCTGAGTGAGAGGCACCCAGCATCCAGCCACGTGGGATTAACAGTGCTGAATCAAGGAGCACTGCAGAGGGGAAGAGGAGGGCATGTCTGAGGGCCCTGGTTCACAACTGACACACAGTCTGACCCCTCTTTCGTGTAGCACAAAATGGAGACGACAGGCCGGCGTTCCTCTGGTTTTGGAATTTGTGCTGCTGTGACAAATTGACAGGCAAAGGTAATCCAACCCACAGGAGGAAACAGGGAAGTGCGGTTTCGGTAGTTTTGGGAGGAACTGGATGGTTTGACAAAAACTTTTTTCACTGGCAAAAGGGAGATTTTTGAAAATTGACTTGAAATGAATTGTCAGATAAATTTTCCTTCTCTCTTTTCTTTCTCTTCTCATCCCACTACTCTCTTCCTCCCACTGAAGACAACATAGTATTTAGAACTTGTTTTTCCTGTTTCTGTTCGAATTCTTTTCCAAGTGAAGGCAGATTGGTAAAATACATAGATTACTTGTATTACTTTCCTTCAATTTTTATATTTTCATAGCTTGGGAGTGACCTACTCTGCCACCCTGAGCCAGATATTCACTACATTCCCTGAATATATGCATATCTGCAAATTATTTCAGTGTACGTATTTGGATATGAATAGGAGTCTTTTGAGGGTCTTTGGTGATAATTTAGGAACATTCCTTTCCCCAGATTTCCCTTTTATGGTTCCAGATCTTCTAATGAATCTTTTCTCCTTGAGAATATCTCTAGTATGAGGGCAGGTCAAGATGTACATCTGTTATCCTTCTTTGCTCTGACACACAATCTCAAAACTAACAAGTCTGTTACTACATTTTATCACATATTAATCACTGATATAGGTACCAAACATTATTATTTAAAAGAATTTTCCAACATCTTCCCCAACTGCTGCTTAGACTCCCTTTTAAAGAACTTGTTGGGTAACACCATCAACGTTGCTTTTAATTAGTTTCTTGGCTTTGTTTTTTTTCTCCTACATTTCTACCTAAAAATTATTATATTCCTGCTTTCAGTGATTTTCTTCTAAATTTTTGTTCTGTTAGGAGAAAAAAACCCCAAAACTTCTGAAACAAAGCTGAAATTGGTCGGTAGTTACCATTCAGGAAATATGCCTGGCTCACTGTACACATGTAGCACCTACTGCTGTCCCCATTTGGTATGAGGCTGGTGACAGAAATGTTTAGTTTATTCTGGAAATGGCTCCAAATGACCAAGCAGGAGTCTCCAGGCTCCTGAACTGTTCTCCCTTGGTCAAAGCACAGATTTTCTTACCACATCTTCTTCCACCACATGGTGGGTACAAGCACATGTCCAAGCACTAGCAATTCCTTAAAAATGTGAGCATACTCTCCCCTGGGACAATCCACAGTGTAACTTGTTTTAACTGTTTTTGTGGCAAGATTACATGAGCAAAGAAAACATTATATGTTTCCTAAAGGTTTTTAAATTTCCTCTCCAAAAATCTGCCATTTCTATTACATTCCACACAGATTTCTACTTCCAGGGCCAGAAAAAGTTATTTTACTTGGCATTATTTGGTATTTTGAGTAGACACATGGTTAAAAATCTTTTTTTCTCTAACAAAGGAGGAGCTGGAATGCTGATGTTCAGAATATGCCAGAGTGTTGAAAAGATAAATACCGCTGCTCCATTAACATCTTAATGAACTTACAGAAAAGCCCATCAGATGTCTTAAACTCGTGTTTCACACATGCTGAACAGCCTTATGTTTCTTTTACATTCCTTTGAAGTCTTTACGTGCAGAAGACCATCACAGGATTTTTTTTTTTAACCTCACCTTTTGAGAGCAGTTGCAGGACTGACTCCAAGCATGGTGCTGGCTGCTGATATATGGCACACCAGAACGAAAACAAAGTGTCAGGCCTTTGTCATGACCACCACCTGCTTCAGACACTGTCAGCCTTTTGAACTTCTGATTTTGCTGCAGACATGGCAACGAGAAGGAGGAAAGGGAGCCGGGGAAGGACAGAAAGATTTCAAGGCAAAAGCTCTAAAAACAAACTGCAGTTTCCTTCCAGCCCAGGGAGTACACCAGAAACGTCCCTGCCTGAAACAAAGCAGAGGGAGGAAGGGTGAGGTTGAATTTTGTATTTTACAGTCTATCTCAATTCCACATGAGCATTTATTATGGATCTGGCCTGGAACATAGTTATTTTTGCATCAGCACAGAAGAGATCAACTTATTTCAGCATTTGCTTCACAAAACAGTTTTGCAGTTTCACAGGTACACTCTGAGATGGACCATTTCCAAGGGCCTTTAAATCTGTGAGACATATGACAACTATGAAGGAACACAATTTCCAATCTAAAGCCTTTTGGCAGTGATTTTCAAAATTCCTTAAAAGACTGACTGGAAATCTAGTATTTAACTCATATTTTCAATAAACTCTTGCATTGTAATTTCAGGAATTGAATTTTGTAACCCTATCAGACTCAGTGTTTAATAAAACAAGATGAAGGCATTTAATTTTTCCAGTTCAGGTGGGGCAATTATCTGTAGGGTGATGATAAAGAAATTGCTCCTCTGTGATGTCAGCATACCGCAGCCTAGAAGGCTAAAAAAATTTATGGAAATTTTATCTCCTAACACCAAGTCATAGATCCTGGGAATATTAATACTGTGGATTGACTTTTTTTTTAACAGAACATCCCATGGGTCAGGGTTGAAAGACATAACCAATATTACTGTTCAGGGCAGACTGGAAGCTGCAGAAAGGGTTTTTCAGGGAGAGCCTCGCATTGAGTCACCAGGTGTGGAAGGGACCCCCTGGATTTCTAAACTCCTTCTCAGAGGGAGGCTGGATCCAATCCCAAATCCAGACTCAGCCAACAATTTATGTCTGGACGATTGTATAGGTGTAATTGAACCTTTGGATTAAGGATGGCAAACCAGACATATGTATATGAAAGTACGTTATTTATTATAGTTGCCAGATGAATAATTGTTTGCACCTGATGGGTAAATACAATGCTTATTCTTCAAAAATCACTGGCCTGTGGAACCACACAATGCTCATTCTGTAGGAAGAAGAAATGGAAAGCAACCAGCCCAGTTGTGCCAAGTTTTACCAGTTCACCGGGCGGTCAGGTGTGACTTTAGGGTCACCAACCAGGGACCACCAGAGACATCACAGAGACCCTCAGGACAAAAGAATGCATGAGCAGAGGGGAGGGAATACCTCCACGCCAATTATTTCAGAGAAATTATTATCATTTGTATGTTTTCCCTGGGAAAACCTATGAATATGTATGTAAGATATAGTGTATAAACAGGAGCTTTTTCTGTATTCAGCAGTATTCAGAGGAGAATTCATACACCCCGCTGAATAAAGAATGCCTGCTTCTTAATTCTATATTGGTGTTAAGGAGTTTTTTATTTTTACCTATTTTTGGTAATATTATGATAATGATCGGACTACAACATCTTAATCAGAATTCTTTATTACACAGTACAGGTAGCTATAACTACTGTATAACATAGTGCACTGTTTTTAAAGCAATCTCAAAGTAGTTGTATTAAAGCTAGAAAAATCAGTTTTTAAGTAGAGGTTGGTGTTGCTCATCCACACCAAGATGGGGGTAAATCTCTCTTTAGCCTCAAGAGATAACCTGGAGGGGAGTCCCTTCTCCAGGGAGGAATCTCCACACACACTCCAAGAAGGGATGTGTGATAATACCCTCCCTTTAAAAAGTGGACCTGGGCTTTTATAGTATTAGATGATGGACTGTCAGTCAGATGTCCCCAGGCCAGCTGTCAGCTCAGCAGCCTCAGAGAAGTTATCAGTAGTGTCACCTGTCGGTCCCTTTATCGAGTACTTCACCACACCTGCCACATCCTCACCTCACTCTCAGGATGTTTGACTTCTGCCTATGATGAGTCAGGCTGGTCTCAGCATTGTTGGACACTAAAAACACCACGACACTCCCTCCTCCTTTCACCACTGATAGGGTGTTGTTGCAGTTGTTTTACCCCCACTCCAGGCAGAGCATCCTGCTACAATTACTCCTCAGGCTTTTTTCCTCTGGAGCACCTTAAGTGCTGGATGTGGGTTGGAATAATTCTCAGATGGTTTTTCCTCTCTAATTCTGATTATATGGATGGAGAAGCCTTTACAGAGGGGTTGTTTCTTTTGTTGCTTGGGGTTTTTGTGGGATTTTTTTTTTTTTAAAAAGGTCCTAATGAGCTGAGAGCCACATTTCCAGCTTCAGACATCTCAACCAACTGGAGTGCTTGGATTCTGGGACAAGAAATAGTGCTGATTTAATTACTTAGAATGCTGTTGTCAATGTGCAAACAAGCTTTCTAACTGAAGACTGTCACACCAGGAAGCTGCTTGGCAGAATAAGAAATGGTATCTTGAGGACACTTGTGCTGCTTAAGGTAAAGCAAGTGTTGTAAGGCACAATAGAGACTTTGAAAAGCAGCATTGGCTTGTTGTGATTATAATTCCTATTTATGTCACTTCAGTTGTCACAGACTCAGAAAAGCTTTACAAACTTGAGTCATCCTGGATGACAATCCAAACCTCCTACATACAACCTGTAAAAAATGGCCCTTTATAAATATATATCTTAAATATCCTAATCATTTTCTGGAGTGACTGTTTGATATTCTGTTGTCTTTATGTTGTAAGAGCCTTGTGCATGGCAAATAATATATCATTTCTTACTGTTTTCCTAGTAAGACCTTAAAATCCTTGAAACAGGTAGGAGTCAGCTTCCTAATAACATACACACTACTGAGAAAACTAAGAAAATATTAGGAAGTCACTGCTATTCTGGTACATGGTGCATTACTCAGACGTTTCTGTAGACTGGAATTCAACTTTTTATATAAGCAATACGTGAATATGAATGAAATATTCTCAAAGTACTTAAAACATCCCGGATCTGCCATCGAGCACTGGACCTCCTGGGCAATTTCCCATCAGTGACGCCACATGAAAAGTGGGAACCAGAAGCAAACCAAACTCTGAAAACCCTAAAACCACCCAGTATCGACATTTCAACAGTCATAGCAGATGCTGAACAATACTAAACAGGCAGAATTTAGCTTTTGGGTCAAAGCTGGAGGAATCTGTTTTGCTACGTCTCTGCCATTCTTGGGAACATTGGTTTACTAGATGTTTTTAAAAATCATAAATAGATGCTTTTCATGTTTCCCTGGTGCATACCATGGACAATAAACTTGTCATTTGAAGACATTTGAGATCTGACCTGTACAGGACCTAACAGGGTGAGCTTTATATCCCCTTCTGCTCCCTCATCGGGTACCACTCACTGCCAGCCCAGCTTGCCACTAAAGGAATTTGGGTTGTTTAAACATCCTGAAGTTTGTGTTTTGTTGACATTGAGAGGGTGTTGTGTGTTCAAATGAAATATGGGACCTTGGTAAAACTCTAACATCCAACCTTATCAGCAGTGTACCAACTTTCTCACGTTGTTTCTGGTCTTTGAACTCTGAATAAAATGTGCCTTTATAGTATCTAACACATAGCTGATCCTCACAGCAGCTTAAGAACTGCTGGATTCTTCTAAAAATTATGCTGGCAAATATTTAAGAGGGGAATGTGTCCTTTTTAGAAACTTGTTTGCTCACCTACTACATTGTCATAATCTCCCTTTTAATTGCTGTGTAGTTATTGGATTCTGACAAAGAGTTGCAAAACATGCCTCTGATGATTGCATACATTCAAATGCATTTAGATAGCACTTGCCTTAAGCAATCAGTGCTGTGAAAGCAATCCTTATGTAAAAGGGGTGAAAAAATCCTGTAAACTGAAGAGGAGACCATGTTCTGTCATCTTCAGAAACACACAGTCAGTCAAACAATAACACCAACCATGCTAAAACAGTGGAAAAACCCCAAGCACTGTACGTCAGCATTCCAGTATCTTTCATGAATTGTTCTTGCAGCTTTGTGACAAGAAGACACAAGACACCAATCTTCTCCCTATCTGCAACAATAAAATCATATGCCACTTGGGATATGTAATTTATCTTTTCTGTCTCACGTGCAGGAAATGTTTTCTCAAGCACTAAAATGCTCTGAAATACACACCTTACAGGGCTGTGCCAGTGAAAAACCTCATTGGTATAGTATCACGATAGCGATAAGTGAGGCGTAAGGTATGCCAGGGTAGATTTCTCTGCTGTATTTAGACATCTGGAAAAATTGTTTGCACAGAGTCATCTAAACAGTTGACTTGGTTGCCTTAACGGGTCATCATTCTTTTCTTTCTACGAGGAGGTCACCAGCACTCACAGATCACCCTGACATAACCATTACTACTGGCACCTGATTCCCTCTGACAGCAGAAGGCATGAAGGAGGTGCCAGTTATGCCAAGAGGGAAAGAATGAGGGGAAGGAGTGCAACACAAATTATAACTCAGGGAAAAGGTGGCGGAAGTCACTAACATGATTAAACCAAAGAATTCCTCAATAAAAGAATGTTCAGGGACCTGTTTCTATCAGAAATATTTGTTAGGAAAATGATGTGTCTCAAAAACGGATCTCTTCCAGTGCACAGTGGGTTCTGCCTGAAAAATTCATTAAATAACAATATTAGAAAGTGTGTGACTGGCTGCCCAGAAATTCCAACGTGTCCTCCTCTCCGCGTGCCTGCACTGCCTCTTGCTTGAATTTAGTAATGAAGAAGATTAAAGCTGTCAGTTACATACAAGGGTTAAGAACTCCAAAAGGATTTATGATCTCTGTGCAGTCTCCAGGGAGAATAAGCAGACTGCTCCCTGCCAAAACACTCCTAAGCTGCCCTGCAGTGAGGAGCATTACAGGAAAAGTACCAGTTAGACAGGGGGAGGGGGAAGACCTAAGGAATAGGGAAATGTAGCTGTCAGCATCTTCCCTGTTGCATGTAGTCCCCATTCTTACTTCACTGTACTTTCTCTTTTTTTTCACAAAATGTATTTAAATTGACTCAAATTTAATGTAAAGTTTAATTAAATCAAGGTACGGAGGACTAGTACATCCTCTGCTGCATATAGAAACTTCCTTAGAATAATGAACTTAAGGAACTCAGAAATAATGAACTGCTAAGAATAGTGAACTACTAATGAAGATGGTTCCTTTCTCAATTTGCTTATTCATTGCTTGAGACAATACTAATAGTTTACTACTGATGGATGAGACAATTATTATTGTTTTAGCACTCTCCTGGAGAATAGTGTTTATCAAACTGTAATGAAAGGTTACAGTACTTTAGTGTCTGAAAATCTGGAAATACAATTTGCTTTCAGCTTCTCTCTTCTAGGTATTAATAAAAGAAAACCTTCTGGAATTACCCACAGGCCATCTCTTGTCAAAACATAATCATATCATCTGCCCCTGCACAAATCTACCAGTCAGCAGAGGTCATTAAATCACTTATTTCTCAAAGTCATCGTGAAGGGGTTTTTCAGAGGACAGAAACCCCAGATGAGGAAAAAAATCTGTGATTTGACTGCAGATCTGCAGCTGTGCAGATCTGCTTATGAGCTGCAGCTGTGTGAAGCCTCCAGCTGGAAGAACACGCATCTCTGTAAATATCAAAACCATCCCTCAACCGTAGTTCACCTCGCTGAGCAGTCCACATTTCCACAGCTGCATCAGACTGTGGCAAAGGTGATGATAAAGGTTTACAAGAGCTTAAGCTCACCCACACGCTTAATCACGCAATTCACGTAATTTGGGTTGGCATTTTTTAAAACTGCCCAGTTGGCACCGAATCTGCTGCAGGGGAGCACCGTCAGTAGGGGTCAACCCAACCTTGAACGTGGAGATGGGGAGGGTTTTTTTTTCATTGCACAGCTTTTCCCCGTTAGTGATGAAGAGGCAGAGTTTTGCCAGCCCCAAAAAGAGAGGAAAAAAAGCCAAAGGGAGGGTTTCACTCTCTGGCACAGGGAAGGGCCATGACGACTGCAGCTGAGTAGCCTTTTCAAGCATAATGTTGCATGTCCTCACTTGTGTAGCAATTTATATCTTGTTTGCATAAGGTGTGTGAATGAGATGCATCTTTCCTGTGAAATGGGAGCATTTCTGAACAGTTATGTAATAAAGGTATTAGCGTGCCTGTCTGCATGCAAAATATCAAAGGAAAGGAAGAATTGTGGCTGAAACTGGAGGAAAAATTAAAAGGCTTGAAGCTTCTCTATAACTCCATATTTCTGTACATCTTTTGGTCATCTTTTGGACCTTTCCACATCATAAAACACTGGCAATAGGGAATGCTGTGGGGTGCAAATTGTGCACAAACAACCTAACTGTGGCTCTGAGCCCCAAGTACTGCCAAAACTGGGTAAGCAGGGCAAGAATTTGATACTTGTATATATTAGAGTGACTCCAAAACATACATTCTTAGTGTATTCTCAGTATGAAGTAGTTTTCTTATAATTTCATTGTGTGTTTTAATGAAATGAGCATTGATGTGTAACAATTCATGCAAGAAAAAAACCCAGCGCATCACTTAGAGATGCAGTTCTACCTGGATTGTGCACTTCAGCACAGTTTGGGTTAAATTGGCTGCCAGAATGACTCATTGAACCTGGATCATTACATTGGAAAAGAGCTCTTCTGGAAGGAAATTAATGAGCTGAAGGTACAATCTACCAAGACCCAGGATACCAGTATGAGTTCCAAGCAAATAGGCGGTTTCTTTATGGAACACGTGTATTTTTGGATAGCACTAAGACAGTGCCATAAGGAACTGTAGGAGGAGAGCAGATTACAAGCCAGGATCTCAGAAAAAGTCAGAGGCAGGAAACAAGCAGAAGAAGCTGTGGGGAGCCTGTCTAGATCCAAAAGTCTCTTTGGAAAGACTGAAGTTAGAAACTGAGAAGATATAGAAAGAGAAAGACAAGTTAATATATCTTCAAATTATATAATGCTTATATTGTTATCCCCATCCCTTCCATGCCAGAGCTAACAATGTCATAGATGTTATGACCCTTTTTTTGGTAAGGAAATTAACTGAAGCAGTACTTCAGCATCACCTTTTTCCTTTTAGCTCCAGTGCTGAGCTCCTGTGTGAGTCTTGTCACTTCAACACCTGACTTGTTCCTTTCCCAGGCAATGAAGGACATTTTAGCCTTGTGTGAATCCCTTTCCAGCAGGGCTTCTCCTCCTTGTGGCCCAGAAGTCCCAGGCAGATGGCTGACAGCAGTTCACTGCATTTTGTCTCTAGCCACTCACTGAATGGGTAAAAAATTCAAAGCAAGAATAAATACAGTAAAGCAACAACAAAATTATCAGAAATACAGTTCCTTCCAGAACTCCAATGTTAGATACTAAAATCAATGTAAAACAAGGGGAAAAATCTTAATATTTCTTGTTTCCTCAAGCCTCAGGATTTGGTTTTTTGTTTAAGTTTATTATTAGTCTCATAGTCAGGTGACAGTAATACCCTGTAATCCCTGACAAATTCTTCTGAAGTTTTCCTGTTCTGCAGTAAGTAATTTTCTGGGATTTCTCTCAACTAATTTTACCTGTTTGAAAGTTAGATGTCTTCCATAAAATCTAGGTGGCTTCTCCAATGGAAAGACAGGCACTTCCCATCTATCTTACATTTTTATCTTCAGGTGGTTGAATCATCCACTGGAGATGCTTATCTCTCTCCATTAGTGCACTGTGAGAAGAGGCAGAGGCGGGTAATTTAAAATTGATATTTAAATTTAGATGGTTGAAATTCAAATAAATCAGTGGGTTAGTGAATAGATCAAAAAAACATTGTGGGCAAACACTCTTTACTAAAAGCATTTATCATTAACTACACTAATGTCCAGAATATGTTCAGAGTGCCCTAACTAGACCATTTTCCTTTTTCTGGTCAATATTAGGACCATTCTGCCTATGTTGGCAAAAGTTAGAAGGGGGAATGTAATAATTTTTAAATCAAAGCCCTGTTTATTGGCAGTGCTCCATTTCAGATGCATGAGATTAATTTTCCTGTGTTGAGTTCTGATACTATGTTCCCATGTTCCTACATTTCTAGCTGCTGTGTTGAATTATGCTGAATTCTGATACTCTGCTGAAATGTACAGGAATCACAGAATCACTGGGTTGGAAGAGACCTTCAAGACCATTGAGTCCAGTCCAGCCCTAACATCTCAACTAGACCATGGAGCCTTGACACACAGGAATAACAGTTCCTAGATAACTTTACTTGGCTTTTCAGGATCAGGGGATGCTTTTGAAATCCCTGGTATGAATGATAACTCGAGGTGACCCCCAAGGACACCAGCAAACCTAGGAACAAAACCTACTTATTCTCAACCTGCTGTTTAAAATATGGGGGTTTTTTTTCTGTTTTCTAGGATTTGCTTTCTACCACAAGATTTTACAATTATAATCACAGAATACCAATATCTTGTGTAGCATGTATTCAAAGGAGCCCTGGATGCATGGATGAAATTCCCAAAGGCATTCACACAGCAGTGTAATATGTGGTTAACTCCCATACTTCACACATTTTCTCTTTTTTTTTTTTTTTTTCATTTTTTTTTCCTGTGAATCATTAACTGAAAGCATTATTTTCTTACCAATAACCAAAAAAGCAAACATTTTTTTATCATGACCTTGACTCACGACCTTGTCCAGGCAGCAAAGCAAAATCTTGGGGCTCCGTAACTAAAACTGTAGACTCAAGGAACAGAAAACATCCATGGCTTGATCCCTGCACAGAAAGGAGCACTGCACCATCCAGGAAATGCCTGTCTTTCCCAGTTTTGCTTGTTTGTATTATTTGGAGCTATCTGCCATCTTGGTACAAAGTGTCTTCATCCGAGGAACTTGCAAGTCCTTACAGCCAAGTGTCAAAGAATGCAAACAGTAGGCAGAGAGTGTGGAAGTTTAATATTTACTTAGTGTTTTAAAACAGAACATCTATTCCAACATACATAGGGGTTTAGATGCTGTGGAAAAAGTGGAGCTCTCATCTGAGGAGCAGTGCACCAGCTATTCTTATCCTGTAGCTTTCCCTCTTCTGCTTTTCAGCTTTAATGAGATTTCACAAGCAATTCTGTTTCCACATCAATTTACACGTTGCCATATCCTTGTCAGAGTAATTTTTTGTAATTTTTTTTTTTTTTTTCTGTCTGTAACATTACAGAGAGGAGAGATAATTAGAGGATGTGTGTAACTTCAAACACTTGCAGATCCATATAAAGTTCGATAGTTTCTTGTTTCTGTTTCCCATGACTTAGAGAATTGGGAAACGGGCCCAAATCAATAAGTTAGGTAGATGCACTGTGTAAATATGGCCACATCCCAAAGAGAAGCATTAAATGGGAGGGGACTGGACACTAGGCAGTTTTTTGTTGATATTTTGCACGTCAATACATCCTGTAAAAAGGATAACTATGTATGTGGCACTCCTATGGCCTGTTTTTCAGAAACTAGAATACTAACATTTAGTAGGTTTTTGTTGTAGTTAATCCATTTAAGTACAGGTTTAGTCTTTTATTATTCAAGATCCTGGCAACAGATATTCAGACACTACTTTCTAAATCCATCCCTTATGTTCCAGGCTGTAGTTCAGAATAACCCAAGCCCAAAGCACCATCTCAGGCGTTGGCATTTTGATATTTCTCTTGGAGCTAAGGTTCCTACACAGTACTTGGGAAAGCTGTTTCTCAAAGGAATGGCCTTTCAGAAGATAAAGTGAGCACAAGCTTAAAAGAAAAGCTTAGGAGAGGAGCTTATGACTAATCTGATTCAGCCAGCCGATAGGCATGTCTCTTTCTCAAGATAATCAGCCTTCAATCCTTTCCTGGTGGTAGTAATCATTCAAGAAGCTTAGTTTGGACCTGCTAAACCCCTGTACTTGTCATTCACTCGCACTGGCTTCCTCTTGTGTATTCCTTAAAGTCCAAGTGTTTTCTGCACCAATCCTCTGCTGTCTCTCACTATTTCGGATCTGTCTTCCCTGATGACTGTGAAGTAATAGTTATCAGGCATGTTGTAAGAGAGCCAACGATAAGGAAAGGCTGCCTGGGGCTCGTGTTGTGCATATTTCAGCTGTGGCACCCACAGCAGTCTACCTCACATGTGGCTAGACTCCTGGGCAGTCCTAATCCTGACCTGGCTAACAAGGTTATTGTGAGAGCCAGCTCCACAGTCAGCAACATCCAGTCCAGCCAACATCCAGGATAAATCCACTGGAAGTTCATCTGCCTTTGACCCCACAGAACTCTTTTCTTTTGACTTCTCCATATGTTTTCTGGGGTCCAGCCTTTGTGAATTCTTTGAGAGAGGGTTCATAACAGCTAGAAGGTTGGTTTAATGAATTCTGCCTTTTCAGCCTAACTAAAAAATCCACTTTGGGGGTGTTGGGACATTTAAAGTTGGGTTTTCCATAATGTTTTAGTCCTGGGGAGGCACACTGTGGTTTCTAAATATGAAAAAGTAGAAAGAAGAATGGTAGAGGAGAGTCACCTAAGTAATTCTGAGGTTTTGTGCTGGACCAAGATGGGAAAAACCCCATGAAATTGCTATCATAACTTGCTTGTCAGCCTCTCTTCATCTATTTATTAATTGTTTTGCTCCAGTAATGACTATAAAGTCAGCAGGAACAGGTCCTTGCTTATCATTGTATAAAGTTAAATATGTAGAAATAGATATTGCTACTTTTTTTAGTGCTTTAAATCTAAAGTATATTTGGAGACTCTCTAAGGTACATGATGTCCTGCTTGCAGCCAGACAGCCAGTAAGAAGATCAAGCATTCTGTGCTATGCAAAACTGACATTCTGAGAACATTGCACCTCCTAAACATTACCCTGAAAGCAATTTATCAAAGTAAAAACCTGCATATCATCAAATAAGAAAGATCTTACTTGTTAATGTGGAAGTAAAGTGATAGGAAGATTAGGACAAACTCTAAATGACGACAATCATTCTGTTTTACAGAGATCAGCTTAATCCAAGTAAACTTCAAGTTTAAAAATGCTCTGCAGCACCTTGTGTGATTTGATGCTTCACATCCACCTTGGTCATATCAACACTTGATGATTGTCCTGGGAAGGGTCCCTGCAACAGGATTAAAAAACCTTCTACTGCTGCTTAGGAAAACTTTCAGAATATTTGCTTCTACCTCTGCTTTCTGTCTATCATTCTGCAGGGCTGATGGAGGCATTGGGGTGGCCCTGCCCATGTGCATGGAGCGAGAAAGGACACGTGGTGCTTGCGAAGCAAAGACAGTGGCACAGGCACAGAAAAGCTGATCCTGGCAAACGTCTGCCAGGGAATAACCTGACAAGGGGGCAAGGCTCTAAGAACATTTTATTGTCATTACTGCTGTCAAAATATGAGTGTTGTTTCCAGCTCCCTGATTACTGGGCATCTCCAGAATAGGTTAGTACCCTCAATACTGCTACACACACAACTCTGTGAGCTCTCAGCCTAAGTGACATTCTTTTGTCTCCTTCTGTAAATATTTAATTACTGGCTACAAGCATAACACTCAGTTGACATAAGCATGCACACATCCTGGTGTCTACGTTTCCATTACCTTACCTTATATTCACACAATATTGGTGTGTATCATGCTGTGTTAGAAGTCATTCAAACATTATGCATCATATAAAAATCACCGTCCATTTCATTGGGTATTTTCACAAAAATATGCGAAAATCCACACAACCATAAACTAATGATGTTTGGTAATTAAAATTCAATTTAATAATACTGCAAATTTATAGGCATAAGAAAAATACTTTTTAAAAAAACCCTCTTAAAATTCAGAGATCCATTTTATAGAAACTGGACTTAGAGAAAAGATATTCCTGCATTTTGAAATATAAAAAGGCATGAAAATACACTGCATTGTAACTCTAAGCTCTGCTGTAGTATGTAAGATTTTTTGAAGACATGTCAAGTAAATTGTTCATATCTGCATTACAGCAATACAGCAAATCTAATCCAAGGTTCAAAACACAGCAGAATGTATATAAAATCTCAACAATTCTGCCTGAGAGATATTTGTAAAGAAGTGGTTTGTTTGGATGTGGGATAGCTTGTTCCATTTTTAACATTTTCAGTAGAAAACAAACTCAGCACTCGAAGGTGAAGAGAAATGTGAAAGCACTTATCATTTCATGACAGTGTGGAAAAGATGGCACCATCTTTGGCTTTGTTGTTATTAAAATCACTGTTTCTGCAGAGAGTCACTTAGCCTCCTGTGCAACAAACTCCTTCAGCAAATGCCAGCATTTCAGCAGCAACAAATTCTATTCCTGATCAATAAAGCATCCAGTCAATTTTGGCAGAGTTTAAATTTGTATAAAAATTGTAAGTGGTAGTGTGTGGCTCAAACCGGCTGTTCTTCTGACAAAGAATTTTATGTCACATGAATGTAAATACCATAAATTAAACTGAAGCTGACGTCTTTTAATTTTAACCCTACTCATGCAGCACTTAGTTTGAGGTTATTCTACTGAAATTAAGTTTTGCTGTCATGAGGGTTAGATTTAAATTTTAACTTTAAAAAAATCCCAACCAACAGCAGATTTTAATCCACTTTACAGGGAATGGTAGTTTTGTCTACTGCAGATTTCTAGCTTTTAACAATATAGAGGATACTGTTTAAGTCTAAATTCCATCAAAACTTAGTAAGCAGCACACTGCAAACAAAGGAAAATGTTGTATTCCTCAAAGTGCAAGTTGTCAAAGTACTTCATAGTTCTAATAATAGCTTTCTGGCATTAACAACCTAGAACACAAATGACATCCGCTGAATATTTGTTAATTGTGTTTTTGAATTGCTTATGGCTACACCAGAGGATATATTCCAGGCTCTGATTTCTATTAATAGATGCCTGCTTTGGAAAGCATAAACCTCCCCCTGTCCTATCCAACTTCTCTATGGCTAAAGACAGCAAGTCCCCATTTTTTAGACCACCTACTCTCAATAAAATAAAATAAACTGCTGCTCTCCCATAATATATAGGGAATATCCACGTGGGTGCACAATGTGCAGTTCTGTAGGTTCTGTGAAACCCTTTGTGAGCCCTTAAGAAATGCAGAAGTTTAATTAATCTGAGCCAGCAGTTGTATTTAATGCTTTCACAGACTCCAGTATCCTGTAATCCTTCAGGAACAGGTGAGGTCCAGTTCAAAGGAATGTTTATCACAGCTATCTAAATGTATTGAGATTAGACTCGACTGTAAATAGAATAAAGTGAACTTTCTTACTAGGCATCTACTAATTTCTCTTTTGATCACTCAGAAACAATTCAAGTGCAATCACAGCCCAATCCAAAACCTGGAACTGTGGGGCTATGAAGTTTACACAATGTTTTGATAACAACTGTTGAATTTCAGAAAGTTCTGACAAAAACTCATCTCTGCATTTTAGCTCTTCAGCTTCATTCAACTGACTGAATCTAAAAAAAGGCCAAAGGTATGTAAGTTTTCTCCTCAGTTTTGGGACCCTACAAATCTAACTGCTTTACAGGAGCAGAAATAATCTGTCCCACCATCAGTGTTAAGTCACTCTATTTCTACACCCATGAGGGAGAAGACACATAGTGAGGTACCTGCTTCCACATGAGTGCTTCCAACAGAAAATACAAGATTTATTTTTAAAAGTCTGAAGTGGTAAAGAGGGCAACATGATGTAATCCTGAAAATACTGTGAAATGACCTCCTCAGGAGATGTAATATTGCAGCAACAAAGCCAGATATTCTAAAATTTTCAGTATTTATTAATAAAATATTATAATTATGGTGGCAGTAACACCATTAAATTAATTGCTCTTTTTGTATAATAAGGAGATAGTCTTTCAAGAAGTACTGCCCTGTTTTTCAAAAAATGTCCCTGAAAAGTACATACTCCCTGCAGACACAAACATTTACATGTTGCAGCTTGTGGTACAGATAAAAAAAAAAATTCCATGAAAACCTATTACGTAGGTATTGACAAGTTGGATAAGAATGCAAAGACTGATCCAGGAACATGTATCTGCTACTTTTGGCATGGAATAAGCCTGACATTACACCTGCCCTGGCTAGGTGAAAGATTGCCTAGATATGAAAAGGCAGAACAAACACCAACAATGACGCCTTCATGTGAGAGACTGGAAAACGTTGTGGTGTGAGGGTAGGGCAGGTAGAAACGTCTGCTCAAAAGCTCTCCAAGGGCAGAGAATCAAAGCTACTTAAACACCAGATGGGAGAGAGGCAGTGGGAAATCTACCATTGTGGGTTTTATTGGACAAACATATATTCTGAATGTCATTGGGGCAGTCTTATGTCATTTGATTTGTCTTATCCCAAAGCTACAGCTACACACCTTCTGAAAAATCTATTTTCCTTCCTCCTCACCCTGCCCATTATTGCTCTTTCATGATCTGACTCCATTGCACATTTTTCTTGGTCAAATCTGCCTCTCTACATCACCTAGGGCTGTAATAACCCTACTGTTTCTTTTCAAGAGAGGCAAAAATTCAAGAAGAAACATGCACAGACTGCATCCAGAATCAAAGGTTTTACTGTCCAGTGGCAGAATCCTGTGTGAAACAGCTCTCTACTCACAGAACAGGTAACAAAAACCTGCCCTCTTCTCTCCTTGCCTGACAGCATCAGCAATCCAGAGTTTTGATGCAAACACTGACTAAACCTCTTGGGTTGTGTGCCAGCTGCCTAATTTTGCAAAGTTTAGGAACTTAGCTGGCCTATCCGCTCTGCACAGCCAGCAGAAGGAGTTAGGACCCTCTGGAGGGAGGGCTGGAACAGCCAGTTAGGCTGACTGCCTTCTAGAAGTTCTCCCCCACACCAATTCCAGGCTGACTCTGGGAAGACAAGGTACCTCATCTGAACAGAATAATTCATTTCATGTGAACGAAGGCTTCTGTGCAGTAAAATAAATGATTTTCGTCAGAGAATAGGATTGCAAACCTGAAAGGCTTTTAGAGTTAACCTTTAACTGGAATGGCTAACCCAGTGCTTTGTCTACTGAGGGCAGGCAAGTTCCTAGTGTTCCCATCAGAAGAGGAGGACAAGGTGCTTTGGCACAGCCAGATTGTAGGATGCTGGCACTGGGAGACAGTTCTCATGGGAGCTCTGGAAGAGGGTGTTCTATTGCTGTCTTTGGGAAATTCCCATCCAGGCCAGTCCTGCAAAAGAGAAATGAGGAATAAAAGCAGCAAACTTATTCACAGAGAGTGGACTTTTGCTGGCTCAAAGTCATGTTTATGGTGGTGGCTTTGTAAGGTGGGGAGCAAAAGAAAGACCCGGCTCTAAGTGACTGTGGGGAGGGAGCAAGAGAAAGCAGAGGAAGAAAAAGAACAGCCTTATCCTGGCAGGAAAAGAATGGTGAGAAGGAGAAGAAAGAATTTTCCCTGCATACTTTCCCAAGTAGGAATACCACTGAGGAAGTATCTGATTTAGATGTCTGAAGGTTGTTTGCATCTTTGAATCTTTGGCAATAATTTGACATACGAAGTAGTTACTCCTATATTTACCAGCCAAGAAAAAAACAAAATACAGGATTTCTTTTGCAAAATTAGAATACAACAAATGATTGAGACCAAATTAGTCACATGGCTTATAACATTTTTGGCAAATATATATGTGTACATAAGTAATTTTTAATATTATACTACCTAAATTAGACTGTCATCATTAATTTATATTTAACTAAAGAACCTCTGCTTTCCCATATAATAAAGAAATAAAGAAATAAGGTTTTGAGTTTTCCTTTCTAACAAAGTTTTAATGCAAGATTGGTAATGTTTTATCTTCCCTATGTATTCATAGTTCCTGTGAATTACTGGATGCATTTCAGCTGGTGCATTGTGATGATGAACCTCTAGAGCTTTTTCCTGAAAATCTGCTATTTTGAAGAGATGCCACTTCACATTTAGAAAATAAATGTTAGGAAAATACAACTGGAAGAAAGATACCAACTTACACACCCACTAAGAGTCCGAAAAAGATAAAGGGGTATCTATTACCAAACTTGAAAAGAATTTGAATAGAGGTTACAATATTTCACAGACAGGTCAGGATTAAACAGATTGATAATGTATTTTGATCTGAGGGCTGCTTTGTTTTTTTGTTTGTTTGGTTGGTTTTTTTTTTAATAATAAGAGTAAATTAGCAAAGCATTTAATTTAATTTACTCAATTTTTATCAATTAGATTTTTAAAAAGCAGCACAACATAAATGTAAGTTAAAGGGAATCTCACTGCAGAACAATGGAAAAATTATCCAACAGAACCTAAGTTTTTTCTTAGTACAGTGTTTGTCCCTGATATCTGCAGAATAACTCATCCGGGAAAAAACAGGTCTTGAATTTGACCCATGTCCAAGTCAGAATGAAGGTGAAGAAATCAAGAGTGACTTCAATTGTGTGTGTGAAATGTTTAGTGTTCAATCTGACATTAGCCAGATTAAAAACAAGAATTTTGGTACATCTGGATAGTACAGAAAGAGGGATGGCAACAGCTGCACAGATTTAAAACATACTATGTATCATAACATTTTGTCCTGGATTTCTAAACTTTCTGCCTTTAGCCCTGACCTTTCCTTCCTGTGCATACTGGATAAACAGAAAAAATAAATTTTTACTGTGGACTCTCAGTGAATCGTATTTGTATTTATGAGGCAGTTGTCTTAAAGGAATAGTCATCCATCCACTAAAATATTATTTATCAAACAAGTAATTCTTTTCCAGAACTGTAAGGACTACATCATATGAAGTACCCATAGCTAAAACAGCAGTTTTAATGTAATTTTATTTTCTAATTTAATTGTTCTAGGTGGTAAAATGATTACATTACATCATGTTTTAAAGTCACCCTGGGTTCTTTGAGAAAAGTAATTCCATCTTTTTGGGAACAAATTGATATATTGTAGTTTTTTAATTGGAAAAAAAATTAAATATTATCAGAAATCTGATTGAAGAGAAGATGCAAACCCGTGAAAAAATATTAGATTATGAAGTCAAAGTTGCAGTTTTCACAGAGGACTGCTAAGTATAAATTTTCAGGTAATCTTATCAGGGAATGCCTTTCTGGTGTCTTAAATTATATTTAATAATGTCTACATTTTAATATGAATATAAAATAGTAATATTTCACAAATTGACAAGACAATTTATTTGTATCTACTTGCCAAATGCTTGAGATGTCAACACTTCATCAACCTGTTGACAGAGAATTAAGGAATGAGTGGAGCGACAAGCCCTCCAAAATGCCAGTTTCAGCATTTACCGATTTTACTCATTAAGAAAAGAGAACACCTGCTCTCCTGTTGGAACATGAACATACATATGTCAATATTCTACTTAAATAGACATAATTGTCAGCTTAGCAAAGTAAAGGTGCCATCTATATTGTAATAAAAGTAGGAACTTAGAAAAAATACCCACATTTTTCTGTCTAATATTACATTTCTGAACTGTATACTTCTCTTTCCATTAAATATGCTGTGTCTTATTTCCTGCAAAAGTTTCCCCCAAACAGTATGCAGAATTCTTCCTTATATTTAATACAAGAACATGTTACAATGCTATGGATGGATGACAGTGTATGCTTACCCAAGGAGCAGGAGTTGTAGGGTCAAATGGAAAAACACAATATGAACCATAAGAGAATCTTCTGTGGAGGTCACTGTCTAAGGAATGCCTCTCAACTAGGCTCAGTTGCTAGAAAAGTAAATCCAGAGAAATTCAATGTAAATATCATTACTCAGCTCTATTTGCAATTTTTATTAAATACACTTACGAAAAAAAAAAAGAAAAAAAAAGAAACCAAATTAATAACTTCAGTGACAATATTCAAATATGTCTGATGAGAGGGGAAGCGTTAGATCTAGAACTCCAATCTCCTTGTTAGTGTCTATATTTTTTACCTCCTTTTTTCCCCCACTATGCTCCAAACTGCAAAATGAGGGATTTCTTTCAGCAATCCACCTCTGTTTGGCATGTCTGTTGAACAAACTGTTTGACCTTAGTGGGCCTCAGCAAGTTTAATGCTAAATTCATTCTTCAGTGCCATGCTGAATAGCACAGGAGACAAACACATGCTTACATAATTTGCTAAACTGGGTGACTAGCTATGTATATAAAACAGCTATTCAACTGAATATTTGTTTCAATACAGTACAGGTCATTAAGAATTTTTAAAAATTCAGTGGCTTAGAGTACTGAAAACTTTAATCTGGGATCAGATACCTTTTAGCCTGCTAAAGCTCAAGATCTATTGCTGAAAAAGGCCAAGAGGAAAGACAGAACAGAACAAGACAAGGAATATAAAACAGAATACTAGCAATAGCTTTAGGAGAAACAAGCAGATAGGGATTCAAAATTTCTCATAAATGAGACAAGACAATAGCAGAATGGAGGCAAATCCTTGTCTAAGGTGTGTCTTTGCTGTGGAAGGTAGCTGGTCACACAAGGAACAAGGTTTGTCTTTACAGGGCAAATAGAAGCACAAATAGAATGAAGAATCAGTGATCATTTCCATTACAAAACAGAACAAAAATATTCTTCAAAGAGATCCTACCATAAAGGGATAGGAGGAAAAACTGCTGCTTGCTGACAGAGTAGAGATAAGAAGGAGAACTGCCAAAAGACAAAATCAGTTATATTTGCATTTTGATGTTCTAGCTGAGGAGGATAACCAGATTTCAAAAGTAGAGGATTTTCAAAAGTAGAGGATGTGCAGAGACAGCTGCAGGACAGTATTTCTACTGCATTTTCTTCCAGTCCATCCTGAAGATAAGGGAGTGCCTAGGATATTAATTCCCTTTGACATAAATGGGTGATGACAATAGAATGCGATGTGTGGGGGTGATGTTTGCCATATGTTTTTTGACACAGTTGAAGGAGTTATTTTTGAAAGTGGATAAAACAGATTTTACAATATGACACGTGGGACGGGAATGAGCTATAGTTACAGCAGAAGTTCTCCCTCTTGGTCTGAATGACTTGCTTACAGGATGTTTTGAAAATATGAACCAGTTAATCAATCAAAGCAGCAGCAAGTCCGTGTCTGTTTCAATGGTGCTTTAGGTACCTTTCATCAAGGGGAAAGCCAATGATAAAAGAAGATTCTCTTTTGAACATTTCTACCAGAATTTGCGTCATATTTTGTGCCACCAGTTCAGTTTCCCAGCATTTATAAAGGTACCTGATGTCCACTTTCTCCACTAGATGCCTCTGAACAGGGGTGTTTTCCTAGGAGCAGAAGCACTACATGAGGTAAGTTAATGCGAACATCATCTGGAAAACCAGTCTCTGAAGGGACCAGTGCCAGATGCAAGGATGAGGAAATTCAGATAGCAACCCATACACCGATTTTGAGGAGGAATTCTTTCTAATCCTTGCTAAGAGTTCACATATACTTCGACAGGAGAAGATTAAGAGCTTTAATATTTCCCTCTGCCTAAAAACTGCTGATGTTTTATTGGTCGTTTGAATGCCTAGTCCTTTCTTCCCACCTACCGAAGTCTATGGCATTTGCATCAGCAAGTTTATTGTGCTGCATGTCATCATTTTTTAACTTAATTGATAGTTCTATTATAGTTGAAAGATTGACTGTAGCTCCCTATTTTCCCTCTTCAAGTGCCTTACAGCATTTTGCTCACATGTACTAAGGTCATTCCTATTTGACCACTCATAAGAACCACAGCTTTTTTCAGTCTCTCATTTTTGCACTTCGAAGCACTTTTATTTCTATTTTCTAGAAAACTGGAAAGTTTTGTCTATTGTGCTTTTTTTTAATGCAGACTAATCAAACTCTATGATTTCAAATGGAGATGAGTGGCTGACAATATTATTATAAAAATTTCATAGAATCATAAAATAATAGAATCATAGAATGGCTTCAGTTGAAAGGCACCTTTAGGATCATCTCATTCCAACACCCTGCCATGGGCAGGGACACCTTCCACTATCCCAGGTTGCTCCAAGCTCTGTCCAACCTGGCCTTCCAGGGATGGGGCAGCCACAGCTTCTCTGGGCAACCTGAGCCAGGGCCTCACCACCCTCACTGGTTTCATCCCTTTTTCACCTTTTTTCACCATGATGGGGTTTTCATATTTTCTTTTTTTCCCTTTGAAACAATCATTTTTACTTGGAAGTGTCATAGACATGTCTGCTATAAGCTATCTTTTTCAATAAATTTTCACAAACATTAAATTTCCTTGGAGCTCCCCGGGACTATTCATTCAGGTCACCCTGAACTTATCCTAGGGAAAGAGTTCAACAACATTTTTAACGATAAGAAGAAAAACGTTTGGATTCTAGCCCCACACAAAGACATGGGGCTACCTTTTTTTTTTTTTTTTCCTAAATAAAACCTTGGTGTAATGATTTTCAGAGATTAGTGATAAACTCTTTGAAAGGATGCAGGTGAGTCACTATCTGAGCATTTAAAGACCTCAATAGCACATACAAAAATACCCCAAGAAAAAAGAACACTTGACCAAAATACTTAGCATTGTTCAGGAATACAATATACAGCAACTTATCCTGCCAACATATCTTCAAAAGTTACACAAAGGACCTACAACTAGTATCTGTAATGCAATCTGTATTTCTTACCCTGAGAGCAAGGGGAAAACAAGTGCATTGCTACAAAACTTCATTTTCAGCTTCTACTGCTTATAAGATTAGAATGGATTTGACTGCCTTCAGTATTAGCAATTTCCCCAATGAATCTGTGGGTGGAACAAAAATGTGGAAATGAAAACTGAGAGGGTATTGTGTGTTCAAAATAATCCACCTCCACTCTCACACAGTAGATTCTATTCAGGCTGTCATCTTTCCATGCCTCAGTTTTCCCATCTGTGAAATGGTTCAAGTCAGAATATGTTCTTTTACCACTATATCTACTCGCACCTTAGTTCCTTTGTGCTCCCACACTAATTTCCTGTTCTGGAGACGAAAGGAGAGAACAGTTATTAAAACTGCTTATGAACAAGCTTCCTTGATTCTCTCCCAGTGGCTGCACTCCAAAGGCTGGACGCGTGCTGGGGCACAAGTTCCCTGCGCAGACATCCTCAGGGATGCGGTATAGGTCCATCTTCCCTGCCTGGTCTCCAAGGATCTCATCCTCTGATGCCAAATATATACCATACACATCACAATCATATACCATACTTCCCCAAAGACTTGAATATGTATTAAAGTTAAGAACTAAGAGATTACATTGGTGACATATGACAGAAGTAGTGCAATCCTCCTTTCCCATAATCTTAACTTCCTGAACGTGTAAACTCTACAAACTCGTACATTAACACAAAAAAAATCTATAATGACTGGATTAACAACACTTGATGCTGATGGTATATGGGACACATTTTGTTTGTCATATCAGAGGAGGGTATCAAGATTTCCATTCAAACAATTGGACTTTTCCCTCTGCCCTGAACCACTCAGTTTTAAGTTGTTACAAGGCAGGACAACAACTAGGAGTTTTCTAAACACTGAATTAAGTAGGCAAAGTGAAAAAAAAACCAAAACCAAAGCGATGACTGTACCATAAATTATTGGTAACTTCCACTCAATTTTGATAATGAGGGTTTATAGAATATGAAAAAATAAAAAATATTAATGGACTGACTGTCATAGTACAAGAAGAATTAAAAGAAAAGGACTGAAAATTAATTGTATGAGTAAAATGTGGCTGGCTGGCTTGAGCATCTGGAAATATAGATATCTGTGGACACTGGTGGGCTGCTGGCCAACTTGCCTCCTTTGGCTTCTTTACAAAATGGGTATTTGCTCCAAAGGACATGCATTTCAGCAGATAATGAATGGGATACAAAGACGTAGAAGCTATTTTATCTTCTGGAAACATAATTAACTAACTAAAGAAAAAAAAAAGCCCAACCAACAAAAAAAAAAAAAACCTGCAGCAACAACAACGAAAAACTTTGAAAAGGAAAAATGAGAAACAGAAATCTTTTAGCTACACCCCTGAAGGGTAACACAGTTCCTTATCCCTGTGTTCTGGCTATCTCATGACTATAGGCTACAATGTCCAGAAGTTTTATGTCTTGAGACAACTTCTTGCCTGTAGTTGTAGAGAGCAAAGAGATAAACTGATGAAGGAACTGAAATACGCAAAATGGACTTTGTTCACACAGAGATGTCAGAAAGAAACTATCAGAACAGGTTCCAGCCCACCAAGAAATGAAATAGGAGGACCTCTGGTGAGATAGACTGTATGAGCTCTGTCCTGAGCAGCTCAGCTGCTTGGTTTGGAATCAAAATTAGTCCTCTGTAGTCTGCACTGAAGTTACCGAGTGTTCAGGCTGCCCACTTTACATTTCAGCAGCACCTCAGTGATAGCCTGGAGCTTCATCTGTGATAAAATTCCTTAGAGACTGAGACATAGAAATTACTAAAACTTAACAACAAAAGAAACATAACAAAAAATCAAAATCACAAAGCGTATAATTTTGTTTTGAAAATACATTGCAAATACATACTGCACAAAAGGACGGTTTGTTGTCTTATTTCCAGAATTGTTGCAGTAATTCCATCTATATTCTCAAATCATTCTTGATGTATCTGCCTATAGCCATAGAACTTTAAAATAATTAATTCCATCTCCCTTTGAATAATTTCTTCTTCCTAATGCATGTACGTACACACTGCAATTTTCAATTGCTGGGCAAAAAGAGGACTGAGTCAGATAATAAGTGCTCTGAATGATATGTGATAATTGAAGTTCGTAATTATAAGGTCTGTCTTTGCATTTAATCTCACTGTGTCACATGCACACCTTGGCAGTTGTTTCTAGAGCCTGTGGGGCTTTGCTGGTCTCAACCAGACTGTTACGGGCATGGGATGAAAGGCAGTTTCTTGGGTACCAAGACAACCAGAACTTTAAAGATAAACCAGAACCCTAAAATTAGACATGGGAACTCACACTCAGGGCAGGAAGCAGGTGCTGAATATCCTTCCTCCAGCTACCAAAACCACACAGCGTCTTGCAAAAACTTACATTTCTGGATGGACATGAGATGTACCCTGCACCTCACTCCTAAGCAAATGCGTTGGTGACAGAGAATTAAAACTAGGGCCCATTGAAGAAGCTATCTAAAATGTATCTTGCATGTCAGTCTTCAGAGAAGGTTAGAAACACTAAAATTCTAGGACTGGCGTAATTAGGGTGGTGGTGTCACTACCACCAGGTCCATAAAAATAAGGACAGTGAAATACTGAAGACACACAGGGACGCATCTAAGGCATTCTCAGAACAAGAAAGGCCCCCTGAAGAGATTTTCCAGCAGCACATCCAGCTGCCAGCAAACGGATTTCATTTCTAAGTGTCTTAATCATAGGATTTATCTGGCAGCCTTTCAGAAGTGTTGCTGCAATTACCTTTTTTTTTCTTGTAAGCTAGGATTAGTGTAATACAAATACAAGGTAAGTTACCACATGACAATACCGTATTTGTTAGGACATCATCCAGATTTTTTGGAAAAGAAATTATTGCTTAAAAACTGATTTGGATGAACACCTCTAATAACTATAAAGGACACAATAAACAGCACAGTAGGAGAATACAAATGTTAACTCTGCCTCTATTTTCTAAGGAGCAGGAAGGAAAAATAGAAGGAAAGACATAATATAAAGGAAGTGAAGAAAGAAAAAAGCAGAACAAAGAATCAGGCTGTGTGTGAGCTAGGGAAATGGGGGGCAAGATGCACAAACAACATTTTTAGATCCTAATGATGATTGCATTAAGGCGCAACTAGGTAGATCACAATCCAAGAGAGCAAATAACCCTCATTATGGTTTAAGTAGCACGTGCACAGAACCTGCTCTAAAATTTTAGCACTGAAGAACTGCATTGAAACAGTGACCTGAGCTTACTCTACAGGACCAAAAAGCACACAAAATCCCAAAATCCACCTATGCTCACCAGGAAAAGAAAAAAAAAGACAAAAAAAACCCAACAAAAAACCAAACACAAAATGAAACTGATCAAAGACAAAGCTCATGAGGAGACTAAAAGGAGTTGAATTCTTACAGGTGCCAATTGTTGGGAAAAAAAAAGAAATATGGAAGGATGACAAATTTGTATCACCAATCAAGAATGTCTTGAGAAAGCTTGAGAGGAAGTTGGCACAAACAAACAGCAGGAGAAAGGCAAGTCACTAGAGAAAACCTTTTCCATGCAAAAGCTGAAATGTGTTAAAACCAAATCAGAACAGATCATGAGCATGAGATGAATGCCCCAATACATAAAAATATACAGAAAAAGAAATCAAGTTAGCACATAGATCAGGAACAGCAAGCCCATCAATAGCCCAAGGCCAGTGGATGATGATGATGATGATATAAAGAGCCCTCAGAAAAGAATATACCCTATCAGGTAGGCAAAATGAGCTGTTGACATCTGCTTGCTCTTTGGAACAGAAAGACTTAAAATTACAGTTCTTCTGCTTGGCAAAGAGGCACGCAGGAGTGAGATCTAGTCTAAATGACCAGAACAATCATAACAGCATAAAATGTTTGCATTTTCCAGTGTTTCACATTAGTTATCAAATGAGCCTTAAGAAGTATCTGGTGAAGCTGGCAAATGGCAAGTTCAAAGTAGAAAAAGGAGACCGTTTGTCAAAGGATACTGAAACACTCCACAGCTCCTCCACCCTCCCTTTCCAAAGAAAAAAAATCCCAATTACTAATGTTCTGTGGTAAAGAATCTTGGCCAGAATAGGAGTAATTTATTGCTTGCTTTTATTTATTGTGTTATACTATTTTCTTTGCCAATAATACCCAAACTCTGCTGCAGTGCTATTTTAAGCAGTGGTATGTCTGAAAGCATTTAATTATGAGCTTAAAGTGAATATCCTTTTATTTTTCCCCATCAAAGTGTATTTTTTACAATCGATGACATTTTAATTGGCAGTTAATGAGAATTTGTGTGCCCTTTATTCTCCCTTACAGTTACAGAATCTCACACCTTTCTCATGGGTTACATGATGTCCAAGAACCCTGATGAAGACTTGGTTAATCTTCTTCTTGCTGCTGTTGCCAGCTTCTGTGGTAATTCCTCATGTTTTTGATCCTTTTAATTCTGAGAGGCTTACATTTTCCTCATCAATATTTTTCTCGTGTCCTCCATTCCCTTGTCTTTGTTGGGGGCTGTGGTAGCATCCTCAACTTCTTGTTTTCTTCAAAGCCAGTATTTAGTGCTATCTCACAGTCATACAACCACGGAATCACAGAATATCAAGAACTGATTCCAGGCAGGCCATGGGCTTTGCAGACATAGCCAACACACATCCACTGGTCCATGAAGAGTGTCCTTTAAAATACCTAAATATCGCAATATCATCCCACTATCATCAATTATAAAACATCCATGGGATTTCACAAACTGCTTCCCTCCTCTGTTTTCACTTATTTATACAGGGAACTGGCAGAAATTGCCATTTCCAAGTCTAAACTGTTTCCAAACACCTTATCATATGACATTCTATACAGATGTTGATCAAGAACTGTTTATGTCTGCTTATGAAAAACGTACACTGGATTTCTTTGCATACATCTGTTGTTTAGGTGCTGTTTACTTTCAGTTCTGAACAAAAATCTTTTATTTTGACTTGCTCCCTTCATCATCCACTGTGTTCCAAGTCCTTGCATCCTGAGAAAAGTAAAAACTTCACCATGGCCTAATCTTTTATTTTCCCATTTGCACACAGATTTTATTTTCATTACATTCTGAATTTGCCAAATGTTTCAAATATTTTATCTTTTTTCTTTTTTAATTTGTGAGTCTATCTTGTTTAAACAAGGAAGGATCAGTGTTAACCTACTGAGGCATCCTCAGTTTTTTTAGGCATGTACACATCCCTAGAATTGAAATACTTCTTCCTCTAATTGTTATGGAAAAGCAAGCTTTGTTTTATAGTTCCAGTCATTTTCTGTTGGATGATGTCATAAGGTTTGTTGTTAATTGAAATAAAACAGTAGAGATGTGGTGAGCTAGAAAATGGATGTTGGCACTCAGAGTTCACTAGGCAGTGGGGGAAAATATACAAAACTGCACATCAGGGGGAAAAAAAATATTTGGAACCCAGAAGTACCAACCAAAATGTCTCTGAAATGAAGAGGTGGCATTGCTCAAGAGGCCTGACTGAAGTAAATGTTTGCTTCATGATTTTTAACATCCTAAATAAGGTGAAACTATTTTGGAGGCACCTCTCATGATATTCTGTGAGCTGCTACCTTCAAGTATAAAGACAACAAAAATACACAATGAAAAATCATTGGTGAGTCCCTGTTTAAATTCTGACTATGGAAGTTGAAGTATTTTAGTCCCATCTGAGGTTTCTTTTCACAACCTCAGAGCCAACTTCATATACTTTAATGGATTATCCAGGCACTTATGTTCCAGTAAGAGCGAGGAGGCAGAACAACTTCACTTTTCAAATTAAACCATGTATGCTTCTGGAGAAAGAATAAACTTTAAGAGAACAGGGACAAAAAGCTGCAGCAGAGGAGATAGAAAAAGGCATTACTGACATTAGATCTATTATGCAAGTAGTTTTTGCAGAGCACTTGGCAGAGATCCAGAGGCTGGAAGGTAAAAAAGGAGGATCCGGGGGGGAGTGTGAAGGAGTCCAGCAGGTGTGAGGGGTACGGGGGGTGTGTGAGAAACCAGGGAATGTGTGAGCAGGTCCAGGGGCAATGAGGATGATTGGGGGCACTGGAGCACCTCTCAGCAGGACAGGTGAGGGAGGTGGGCCTGTTCAGCCTCAAGAAGAGGCAGCTGAGAAAGAACCTCATACTTGCTTATAAATATCGAGAGGGGGGTGCCAGGAAGATGGAGCAGGGCTCCAGGTTTGGTGATGGTCAATCACCAGGGCGAGAGAAATGGCAGGAACTGATGCACGGGAACATTCTACCTGAGCATGAAGAACTTCTTCCCTGTGCAGTGACCGAGCACGGGAACAGATTGTCCAGGGAGGGTGTGGAGCCTCTGTTTCTGGAGACNCCTGTTCAGCCTCAAGAAGAGGCAGCTGAGAAAGAACCTCATACTTGCTTATAAATATCGAGAGGGGGGTGCCAGGAAGATGGAGCAGGGCTCCAGGTTTGGTGATGGTCAATCACCAGGGCGAGAGAAATGGCAGGAACTGATGCACGGGAACATTCTACCTGAGCATGAAGAACTTCTTCCCTGTGCAGTGACCGAGCACGGGAACAGATTGTCCAGGGAGGGTGTGGAGCCTCTGTTTCTGGAGACATTCCAGAGCCGTCTGGACACAATCCGGTGCCATGTGCTTCGGGATGACCCTGCCTGAGCAGGGAGATTGGACCAGATGACCCAGTCTTGTGATTCTGTGGGGTGGCTGTGGAACAGGGGGCTGTGAGGGGGTTCGTGGGGTGTGTGAGGAACCGGGGGTTTGTTAGGGGATCTGGGGGTGTATGTGAGGGACCAGTGTGTGTGTGTGAGGTCTGGGGCTGTGTGTGAGGAACAGGAGGGACGTGAGGGGATCTAGAGGTACACGAGGAGTCTGAGGGGCTGTGTGAGGCACCAAAGCCTGTGAGAGCTCTGGGTGTGTGTGTGAAGGTGATGCCTTGAGAGGCATCAAGGGGAACTGGTGATGTTTATGAGGGGCCCAGGGGGTGTGTGGGAGGTCCGGGTGTGTGTGTCTGTGCGAAGGGTCACGGACTGAGGAGATTTGGGCGTGTGTATGAGGAGTTCGGCGGTGTG
>VZSE01005975.1:129623-206536 GCA_013398275.1 Promerops cafer | reverse complement strand
AAAAAAAAAAAAAAAAAAATTAAAAAAATAGCCGAAAACTCGCCGAGCCTCGAAGAGGCGCAGATAGCGCGGGTGCGTAGCTTGCGTCTTAGTTCTGTTATTTTTTTTGTCTTTTCGTGACGCAGTGGTATCTATCCCCCCCCAACACACGTGCTTTTGGGAGATGGGTCCCCCAGTGCGAGAGGTATTTAGAGCCGTAGGTCTGCTTTCCCTGTCATCCAGCAGGGATCTCTTACAGGTTTTCCACTTCCAAATCGCCTCTAGCAGATAGGGTATTGATTCGGGGGCTCGCCATGGGAATTAGTGTGGGAAGGGGAGTGAAAACATTTAGTAGAGACGCTAAAAAGAAAGGTAAATAAATAAGGATGCGCTTGTTTTGGTAGCACCGGAGGTTTGTCTCTGCGGCGCCGAGGCAGAGCCCGCTGGATCCGATGGGATCTGGGTCGGATGCTGCTGGATCTGCACAGGCACAGATCCTGAGCGAGCCTTCCCAGGGCTGCTCGGTGGCCCCTGCGCCTCCGTCAAGGCTTGAAAAATTTCGGAGCTGTGCGTCTCAAGCTTTTTCTATTTTGGACTACGAGTCCGTGTGTTATTTGAGACGAGTTGACAGTGAGAGCCTTCTTTGCATTGCAGGCTGGCTTGGCTAGAAGACCAGCTTTAGCTGAAAGTAGAATTAATTTCCTAGACTTTTTTTTTTTTTTTTTTTTAAACAAGCATCACTAAACTAACGCTAGATAAAGATTAAGCTCATGCAGTGCTGTTTTGTCACAGTTTGAAAATTGGTGTCTGGCTGTGCTCAGAAGCCTGTGTTTTAAGCCTGGGGTCTTTCTGCTGGGTTTAGGGAAATAAAGAAACGCACAGCCCACCTTCCAAGGAAGTGAAGAATATTTTGTTTCCAGAACTTTTTTTTCATCCCACCTTTCACTCCTTACAAGTGGAGTTCCATGAGGAAATGTGTGTTCTTTCTAGATTTACCTGTTTCACACCATTATTAGGCTGCTCAGTGCATCACCACTGGTATGTGGGGTTTGGGGTTTTTTGGGGGAGTGGTGGTGATTGTTTAAGTATGTTCTTTGACACTGGCTGTGTAATTGCTCCTATAGAAATAACTGGTTGGTGTATTATAAAGATACTTGTCCATGACATAGGAGATTAGATGTCAAATTTTAATTACTAACCATAACTGCAAATTACTCCTGCCTTCCAGGTCCCTTTTTGTTGGAGCTAAATGATGATCTGTGGTCTGCTTCTAAGTTAGTATGGAATCGAAATTAGCAGTTACTGCCATGTGTTTGGACTTGGGTAAACTATAAATAAAACACACGTATGTGTGCTCCTAGTACATGTGAAACCACATTGGTTTTCTGTTCTCTTGCTCCCCCAAATTTCTTGCTCCCCCAATCTCCTGTCCATGATGGGATGACCAGGTGTTGGATACTCAGCTTTGTAAGCAGAACATTTCTTGAATTTCTAAGGCCGGCAGATAAGCTTTTTCACTGTGTTAATGTTGCAGCACTCTGGAAAGCTCTTTGACACCAAGATAATTCAGTGCAGAATATGACATATTCTGGAACTATAATTTCTAAAATTGTAATTTCTTTATTAAGAAGAAATCCATGGCAAGGAATCCTCTTTGTAGTCTGTGGCAGAGTGGTGGTGGTAGACAACCTAATTACAGGATCATTATCATAACAGTTTCATAGTGAGCATCAATTAAGTCAAATTATTAATTTCTTAAACCTCATTAATTTGTTCTGCAGTGTGGATAGATGTATATGTGAAGATACTTCTTTATTTAAAGTCATATCCTGTCTGCTTGGGCCCCTCCTCCCATACAATAAACACTGGGGATGGAATATGGAATTTTGGTTGTATTTGATGTTAAGTATTAATTTTTCAGAAAGATCACGGTATAAACTTCAGAATTTTAATCTGAAGTTCAGTGGAGTAACTCAAGTGTTCTGTCGCAGGATGTTAAATGTCCAAAGCAATTAAGGTGTTAGCAACTACTTAGGCTTATAAGAAGAAGGGAAGCCATTATTTTGGCTTCCAACTTAGCAAAACGCTTTCCAAGATAAAGCTGTAAACACAAAAGCTTTTAATAAGGGTGTGTTGTGCATGCTAATAGCATCAGATACCTACATTCCTGACAATCTCATGTCAATCTCATGGGAGTATGAAATACATCCCATCTCTGATTATGTACTTTGTTTGTGAACACAGAGCCCTGATAATTTTTAAATCAAGATGGTGCTGTACTTTTATGTGGAAGATGTTCTCAAAGCTGTTGTGCTTTTTTTTACTGTTTCCAGGGGGCTTATTGTCTCCATTCTCAAAGTGACCTCAGTTCCTTCTGACTAGCAGGTCTCTACTGTTGAATAATGCTGTGCATTTGGGGAAGTGACTACTGACATTTGGTAACTTGAAGAATTAACCTTGCTCTTTAGCTGTGGATTTTGTACCAATTTATCAGGTACAGCATGTCTGTGCAAGGCAACTGGTACAAACATCCTAGTACCCTTACATAAAGTTTGCACTGTGTGCACAACCTATTGTTGTGCCTCTGCTCTTGACCCAGTGCATCAAGAGTGGCGGATACTTTGTGTAAAGAATGATCCAAAACTGTTTACCAGCGGTATGGTTCAGTGCTTTGAATGCAGCTATTTTATCTGGCAGTTTGGGTTTGTGCTATTCTGTTTGCTTTTAATAGGTTGATAAATGTGAGGCAGTGTTGGAGCATTGTTGATGCCAGTGCCAATTACAGAACAGATTTTTTCTTTTCCTTTAGCTTTGTTTAGAAGCTTCATCTGTCTAACACTTCTGCTGATTCTGTTCTCACAGAAAAGCAGTGTTGGAAGAAGGTGACTGTTTGAGGAAGACACACACACATGGACTGGAGGTGTCCTATTTCATGAAGGGTTGTCCTGCAGTCCTGGTGGCACAGGTGTTTGGTCATTCCAGCAGTGCCTTTTCTCCTAGGAAAGGGATTGTTCTTGAAACTGGCTGTGGAAACACAGCTAAGTGATGCTGCAGTAATCTGAGGTGAATGAATTGCATAGCACTGGTCTTGGTTGGTCATATTAAACTCCAGGTGAGGGGTCTTGTCTTAGTATGTCATTGGCTGCAGATAACTAAGGTGATCAATCTGTTCCTTACCCAGCTGGTATGTATTAATTTCTCTGCTTTAGAGAGATGAGAGATAGAATTTGGTGATGCTGTTGCAGTTGCTGTCTTGTAAAGAGAATGTGTTGCAGGAGCTCTTGTCTCCAGAGATGTTGAGGTGAGAGGATGTTTATTAGCAAAGAAGTGGGAGGGAAGTCAGCATACCATGACATGCAGGTTTTTGTTGCAGTGGTGTCCCCTGCCCTCTTGAGGGGGATCTGTCTTCAGACTAAGGGAAGATTAAAAGTGTTCTTGCTTTTCTTAATTTTTTTTCCGGTCTTACAGCTTTTTGTGGGTCAGCTACTTCTGTACAATAAAGATACAGCCTGTAGAAGTACTGCACATGCCTTTGTGCTCCTCAGTTTATCGATGCCATGTCAAAATATCACAGACCTTATTGTTCTGACAAGTGTATACTCTTAGGGTATTCAGACCTGCACCCTATAACCCACTGAAATAATCTAGGATTTTTCTGTTAGCATTGAGTTAATTTGGGAGCTTATGTTTTTTTTCCTTAAGACTACATGTCGCTGTATATGAGTGGTTCTGATTTGATCTTTGTGCAGTCCCTTGCAGCTGTGGTGAGTGGATGTGGTGTGAACCAAGCCCTCTGCTGGCAGCTCTGCTCTGCTGTTTATTAAATACTCACCAGGAGCACTGACAGGGTAAGGTACTGATCTCAGAGGAATATCCTTAAACCACCTTTACCCCCTTCCTGGATCAAATTATAAATCAAAACAAAAAGAAATCCCAAGGTATTTAAAAACACGTGTGCTTTGCTTCCTCCCACACAAAATCTGTGCACCTGTCATCTGAATTTGGAGACAGGTGTAAGAAAAAACACAATTACTGGTAGTCCTGATAGAAAATGAGGGGGTTTTTTTGTTTGTTTTTACTCAAGTTGGATGACTGTAATTGTTTTCAGTTGTCTTTCTGGCTTTGTTAAGTATTTTGTCAAACACCGCAGTTTTTCCTCTGACCTGATGACTTCAAATGTTTAACATAAGCACAGTGGAAAGGTCTGTGTATGGCACTGCTTTCTAAGGAAAATGTATTCTGTCTTGAGAATGTTAAAGAACTGCTGCACCTCTAATATTTGTTTTTATTTTCTTTCAGTTCTTGGTTTATGTTTGCTTAGCCTGTAAAGAAAGCAGAATTCAGCTAAAGATGCATAAAAGGCTAAAAGATGATTGTAGGGTACCAAGTTAGCTGACCTTGCTATGTAAGGTCTGTCTTTAAAAGCTCCTTCTTTCCCTCTCATGCAAGATTGAGACCCTGTTGCAGATAATTTTTATTGTACCACCTTGCTGAATCTTGTTTGCAGCCTGTAGGTCTCTTTCTTTCTTGAGTCCCTGTTATTTTTAATTTAAGTTACATTTCCTTCTTGCTGTCCTTCATATATGTGAGCAGAATTTGAATCTTCTTTCTGAAGTTCACTGTACTAAAATTAAACAAGAGAAGCTCTCTTAGTCTGGGTGCTGTTGTATGTCCCAGAAGCCTATAATTGGTAACTGTTCTTTCTTCACTTTTAAACAGCAGTGACCTTAATGCACCTGTACTCAGTGCGGCTTTACTTGCATCATGCAGAGGGATGTTTTTATGCTTTTTCAGCCTGTGTCAAGAATCCTCACTTTGCTTACCCTGATACCCCACTTAAGCACAACCATATTTATAAAGGAAAAAATGAGTGTACTGCTCTGTTTGCAGCAGTAATATGTTAGTGTTCCAGGGCTTGTATTTTATAAAGACCTTGTATAATTTCTATCTTTATGTTGCTTGATGCGCTTGTATCTCTTGAGTCTTTGATAAGGCTTTAGTCCAGAACACCTATGGAATGCTAAAAAATATGAACTGTGTTCAGCAAACTGCTGATGCTGTTCTTTCTACTTTTTTTCTTTTTTCATGTCCCAGGGAAGCTGGAAATAACCTTTAACAGCTTATATAGCTCACAGCACAAATGTGGACTGCTGCTGAAAGGGGTGAACTTTTTGCTGTCACAGATCTTAGTTGGATCTGATACAGATCTGATCTGGTTTACAGAAAGCCAACACTCCCTCAACTGCAAAATCTTGCACTGCATGTGGTGATTCAGTTCCCTGATCCAATACTTAAGGGATCTCCACACTCTTTTCACTGCATGCAGGCATCAATAAAAACGTTTGAGTGTGCACTCCTAATATACATATATTCATTTTCTTAAACATTTTATATACATGTGCTACTGTACAAATAATGTGTGTAGTACAAAGTAAAACTTTAAGCGTGATATAAAGATGCAATTAATGCTTCCTTTTTTTTCCTCTTTATTAGCATTATAAAAAAAATACTGTCACACTCCCAATGGACTGTTCCAGAACTGGTGAAAGAGGAAGGTGCTGCAGAATGCAGCTTCAGATTAACTTTTTTCTCTTTTGGTTCTGCACTTGGTTAGACCTCTAATGATTTTCATTCTTGAAGAACATTCTTGCAGGGGAGGAGCTTGGCAAGATCAGTATCTTGGAGTAATTTAAACCTACATCTTCTGTTGAATTCTTCCGATTTTTTCCTAAAGCCTCATATAATAGTCATTCATGAGCAAACACAAACCCTTTTTCCCCACTTCTTGGTATAGCTAATAGCAGTCACACTATGGTCATTGGTCGCTAGTAAGAATTTTTTTAATTAGTTGACTTCGAATTATTTGCCTTTCAGAGTTTTGGAAGCTATCCAGGTTTTGCAGTTTAAGTGCATGAACAGTCTTTGATTGATTTCTGCACTTCACTATACTGATTATACCTGACAAACCTACTGACATTTCATTTACACATAAAAAGTAACTTCAGATGTATTATCTGTGCCTTGTAAACTTGACTGATTTAGGGATAAGGTGATAAAAAGAGTAAAGAAATTCTGAAAAATTAAATTAATATTCCATTTTAATAAGAAGGGTTATCTCTTGCATCTTCAAATTTTGTTATTTAACTTTCCTTCTTTGAATCCAGTGCTCCTGCTTCAGATGATTCACTTGTTTGGGTTCTTTTAATTCAAAGGAAATAGCTCTTGTCTGCTTCAGCTGTGAAGGAGCTGTGATGCTAGTCAACTTGGTCTGTCAGTCTACATGGCAGAGACTCGTAAGACTATTGTGAGTAATACTGCTTTTGAACTGTAAGCAGTTTGGCAACTTTGGCTGAAATGTGGTGCTGTGCCAGTGCAAGTGAGTGCTTTTCTGTGTGAATGTACCAGCCCTGCTCAGTGCTGGCTCAGGGTCTGTGCTGTAGCTGCATTCACCACTTCAGAACATGACATTAAAAATTCAGGTGGTACTTAAATGATATTTTAGGATTACTTCAATGGGCTTTTTAGTCTGTTGTAAGCCAACAGATAAAATGTAATTTTTCAGGAACTTACTACACTGGAGCTAGACTTCTTATAAAAATGGGATGTTTTATTAGGGTTTTACTATTGCTTCATAGGGTCATTTGCTCCTGTCTCCTACTTCTTTAATAGAAAGTGCACTGTGTTTTGCAGAAGTAGATGGAAACCAAAAGCTGTTAAGAGCAAGAATATCTCAAATTAACCTTCGTTTTGGGGTGGAGAATGGTGACTTGTGTGCTGGTTTTGGCTGGGTAGAGTTAATTTCCTTCCGAGTAGGTGGTGTGGGTTCTGTTTCGGATCTGTGCTGGGCTGGTAATTTAGAAATGTTTTTGTTTTTGCTGAGCCGGACTTTCCCAGAGCCAAGGCCTTTCCTGCTCCTCTTGTGGCCATGCTGATGAGGAGGCTGGGGGTGCATGGGAGAGTGGGAGGAGACACAACCAGGACAGGCGACCCAGATTGATTCAAGGGATGTTCCAGGCCATGTGACATCATTATTAGTATAAAAAGTTGGGGGAGAAGGAAGAAGGGGACATTGGGAGTGATGGCGTTTGTCTTCTCAGGTCACCATGATATGGTGGGACCCTGCTGTCCTGGAAGTGACTGCACACCCCTGCCCAGCCACAGAAAGCAGGGCATTAATTCCTTGTTTTGCTTTGCTTGGGTGTGTGGCTTTTGCTTCCCTTGTTGAACTGTCTTCACCTCAACCTGTGAATTTTTACCCTTTAGTCTCTCCCCAGTCCCACTGGTGGAGGAATGAGCGAGTGGCTGCTGGGGTTGAACTATGATGACTTGGAAATCTGATGTGTCCAAAACAACTTCTTGACAAGACTGAAATAGATTGATTCTCTTTTGTACTTAATAGCAGAACATTGTATTTCTTGGACTACACTTGAGTATGCAAAACTTCTCTGCAGGAGGCTTGCTAATTGGATTTACTTCAGCTCTTATGCAATCAAGTGCTGCATCTGCTTCATTCTGGAGTGTATCAGGCTTATGTGTTTCAGATACTCATGTGAAAACTACCCGTATTCAGAGCCTGGATCCACTTTTCCTGTGAAGTGTGGTTTCTCCTTCCAGGACAATGGATATCCAAAGGAATATTGCATTCAATGCACAGTAAGGAATAATTACTTTTGTAGATCATTCAGAGTGCAGTGAATGGTTCTGGAAAGGGTCATACGCATCCGTGCAGAAATGAAGGTGTGAAGTATTTCTTTCCCTTAAACTAAAGGGATTGGTTGCCCCTACACTTGTGCAGGAAGTCATGCCTCCTGCAACTTTCTGTTAACCAGAACTGGAGAAAGTGGAAAAGGAAGTTTGGGCTTTTTTTGGGGAAGTTTGGTTTTTTGGGGGTTTGCTATGTTTTGTTTTTACAGTGGCACACCATGTTGACTACTCTTTGACAGGAAGGCCTTATTTTAGCTACAAAATTTCTGGAAGTGCAGACGGTAAGCACTGTGGGTCTTCCACACTGCAAAGCTACTGAACAGAGGCCTTTTCCCATTTGTTTCTAGTTTTCATGATCAGCTTGCCCAGAGTTTTCATACCATGAAAACTGTTTTCCTGTGCTTATGGAGGGATGTATGAATCAAGATGTAAAGATGTGGGGAAGGTTTTTTTTATTTTCCAAAGTGCTCATATTCTTTAATTAATGTTTTTGCTAGGGGGGGAAAGCAAATATTATTTATATTTCTGATAGGAATACTGGTCTTGCATACCTGTAGATGTCAACAAAACTTTGCTGCTTTATCACATGTCAGTACTGCTTCAGAGGGATGTAGCCTTCATGTAGTAAGCTTAGAGATTTGTCAAAAAAATAGTTCATGTAAGACACTAAAGTAGTGCTAATCTTCATAAACAAATCTCCTGTTTATCCTTTGTAAGTATACCACCTTGAAAGGAAGGATTTACTACTAAGCTGAAATCAATTGCCTGAGTAAGTTTTCTGATTAAGTCTTGCTAACTTAGTTAATGCATCATACTGCATGTAACAGTTGGGAGGATGAGTGGATGATTATCCCTTTAAAAGAATTAAAGTAAAAATTACTTTTTAAATCATTATATATATAATATATATATCTATATATGCTCACACATAAAAAACCACACTGTTTAATGTTTCTTTATTAAAAGCAGTGTGCAAGACAGAAATACAAGCTGATGGCAGAGACATAGCTAATCCTTCAGTTGACATGTTAATTGCAACTATAAATTTCTTCTGTTTAAAATTGCTGTGCTGCAATCACAATACAACACTCTTTAATTTCAGCTTAAGATAACATTAACATTCAGTGTTTGATGCAATCTCTTTTAAAATCTGTGGAAGTGGATGCCAAAGGTATTTGCTACTGTATTTTAAACGTATAATTGTAGAGAAGGTAATATAGTCAAAGCACTTAAGTTTTGGTCACTTGGCTGCAAACCTGCAAAGGATTTCCTTTGACTGAGGTGAGTAAGCAATGATTGTAGCTGTTTATATTTGATTCCAAGGAATCCCAAGTTTTAAGAACTGACTCTGTTTTATCTGGCCAATTTATCTCCTGCTGTTCTAGGTAACTTCTGGATGCCATTTAATGGCTTAGTAGGCTTTTTTAAGTCATGACTGTAAAGACACTTGAGTGGGAATGATGGCAAATTTGCTAATAGAATTTGTAATTCATTTCTGTTTCATAACCAAGTAGTAAAGCGTCTAATATGACTGCTGTCAACAGCAGTGACTAGTCATTGTTCCCCGATAGTATTCATTTTTTGAGTTAGTTCTTTACAGAAAATGCTAAGAAGGTGTTAGGCAGTCTGAGGTGTCTTGAACATGTCTTTGTGCCATGTTTTCTTTTCTGTGTGTTACCTGACTGGGGTTTTTTCCCTGCTGGGAGCAATGCTGATCAGTCAAGCTGTCCATATAACTCCTGAAAAACCTGAGCACCTGAATTGTTTTGTTAGCTTGGTAAACTGTTTTTAACTAATAAATAATCAGGAATCTGTCAGTTGCCGCAGGTGTTTTGTGGAAGATACTGGCTTTTTGAGTAGCAATTTCTAAGTGAGGGGTAACCTTGTCTGAAGTACCAAAGATTCAGACTGTTACATCTGTTTTACGCTTTCATTGCTTTTTCATCAGAATGAGGCCAGTTACAAAGCATTAGTTGAGAGTTGTGCATGTTTGTTCTTAGTTTCCATACTTGTCATCATCCTTATTCTAGCAGAGAAGGACTAGTTTACAAAATACTGTCCAGTCAGACTGTTATTTAAGAGAATGTTACGTAGAGTAAGATACTTTAAAAGTCATTACCTGTGATACTTCCTCCCTTTGGAGTTCTTTATTTCCCTTACAGGAAAAAAAACCACTTGAAAGCTCTCAGACTTGGCAGAGGTGTTTTCCAAGTTTAAGTCACCGTGATTTGTAGTTTATGAGCAAAGTTAGTATCCCGCCTCTCTTGAGAAGTGGTTTTTGAAAAAAATGGTTACAAGCAGTAGTCAGTGTCACCAGCTTGAGTCAAGGACTGGTGAAAACTTCCATTTCATCCTGTGTATTTAGGCATGGAAACACTCTGGAATCTCAGGCAACCAAACTCAAGGCTTTTCTTGATAAAAGGTTTATCACAAGACTGCTGTCCCTGGACAACAATATGCTTAAAGCCATTCAGTGGAGATTAAGGTGTTTTGGAAAGGAAGCTCAGTCCTCTTGATCTCTTTCACAGCTTTGTAGGTAAAAGCATTACAAGATAAAAACAGCTTATCAAACTGACCCGTAGACAAAATCTGGGAATTTTATGACTGCAAACATCAACGTGCTGCAAAAGTAATGTTTAAAGAACAGATATATTTGGTACGGCCTGGTGTCCTTCAGACAACATTCAATACCTAGCTTATTATTTATTCTTTATCAGACAGCATCACACTTGTACCAGTACAGGCTGTTTTCAAAAGTTCTGTTATATCAGCGGTAAACACCACAGCAGCAGGATTATTCTGTGCATTTATTCTATGCATGAAATACATCTAGCACTTCTAAAATCTTTTATTCATCTCCTTGGAAGTGTCACAGGTGGTACGAGCTTGAGTCCAAAAGTTCATCTGCTCTTTCAAGGAAAAGATCTTTGGTAGTGCTTAAAAATCCTTTGAAGTGTTACCATAATTTGAGGCAAAATGTCTGGTAATTTTTATGTAACTTGATAGCTTTTTTTGTTCTGTCATTTTTACTATATCTATGCTCTGGCTACAGTATCCTTTAATTAGAAAAGCAAAAAACAAAAACAAATGTTCATAAGCTCTTTTTTCATGTCTGTCTGAACTGTGTTAATTCTAAAAAGAATAGGTTTTGTAGCTGTAGTGTGCAGGTCTGGAGTTGGAATGTTTGAGAGTGTAATCTCTCCAAGTAATAATTCTTCGTCTGTTGAGACAGATGGCATGGTGCATCTGGATCAATACATTTTACTGCTTGTTTCTTTCCACAAAATAAGGAACATCTTAAAATGGCAATGCCTACAAAATCAACCTTTGAGAGATGGAAACAAGAAATTGTGATTGTAAGAGCTGGTGAACAAGTTGGCAGTAGTGCTGTAAGTGAAGGACTGCAGAAGATGAGTGAACACCTCTCACTCCTGTGGAGAAGGGTTCCTGCAAACATCCCCAACCTCAGAGCTCCTGAGGCAGTGACTGGTGAGGGCACAGAATTGTTCTGTCAGTACTCTTTGGGCAAAGATGCTTCTCAGGGTAGCTTCCTCAATGCTTTTTTCTGTTCTCAGTAAGCGTGAGGGACCTATGCTCAGTATTAGAATAGAGGTATATAAGCAGAATGAGGTAAGTATCAGGATATAGTATCAGAATTTAGAATGTAGGTACAAAGCAGTTTTAAGTGTAAGCAGCTTGATTAAATGTAGTGGAAGGCCTTTTTATATTTCTTTGCAGAAGCTGCAGCTTGAAAAGATTAGGCTCTTGATTTTTAGCATTATGATAATATAGAGTATTGAAAGCAGCTTCACTTCTGTATCCTGCCAAGATGAGAAGAAGCTGCTGTTGTGAAGCCTTTCTAGGGAGTTTGTGTGAGAAGAACTTCATAGTACGTGACATGTGCTAAACCTGCAACTGGCCAAACTTGAGGAATGGGAAAAGCAGTTAAATGCTGTAGTTTGAGGTGCTTCTCTGGCCTCCTGTTTTTGCACAGGACTAATAGCAGTGGGAGGGATTAGCTAAAGAAGTCAGCGACTACTTGGAACACACCAAATCAGGCAGTTCACAGTGACAGCAATCTGCCTGGACATCCAGCAAATAGTCTTACATACAAACTTGCTGGTGGTCCTGCCCTTTACTTGCAGCTTCCAAGTTGTGATTCTTGAAAAGAAACAAGACTTCATGTGTGTTTATTCTGGTATTACCTCATATGGTTCAACATAGCCCAAGTATGTTGCCATTAAGATGGGATTTAGATAAGTTCACCTCAAAAAAAATTATACTGCATGACATACACCACTATCAAGAACTTCTAAATAAAGCAATTTTTACTGAACTTTTTGACGCACCAGCATACTAAAGCCTGTGAGTGAAAAGTCTCAGATCTCCTCTACCAAAATATCAAGTATTTTCTCATTACTAATCTACTTCTAATAAATGTGGAGGCTATTCACAGTTGTCACAAATAACTTATTGTTATGATCCAGCACTGGAGATGAAATAGTAGATTATCTGTGTAGAAGCAGAAATTAACTGTTTCCTGTCTGAAGTCCTTTTAGTGTATGATAGAATTGTCAGCTTGTAAACATACATTACTTTTTCTTTAACAGCACAAATGAACACCATGACTGAGTATTTTTAGACTGATTATTTTGTTTTAAGAATTGTGTTAATAAGACTGTTTCTGATCTGAAATGCTAAGCCTTCTTTCCCCTTTTGTTACACCCCCTCCAAACCCAGTGTGTTAGTGGTTTTTACTGTTCATGAAGATCTTATCGTACATGTATTGGCTGTTCTAAAATAGTGCTAGGGCAGTTTTTTCCATTCAGTGTCTGACTTGAGTAGAAGCATTGTTTCCTCATGAACAAGAGCATGAAAAATACTACGCCTGCTTGATTTACAGCTGGGACCACAGTGGTGCTTTCTTAATACTGCCTTAGAGGGCTGAACTTGGAGCCTTCTGGAGTGAAATTCTTTTGTGCCCACACTCAGTAATATCTGTTCTCAGTGGTGCTTTATTGGGCACCCACCAGGACTGATAACCAGGAATAACCTTTCAGTTATTCAGTTGCTTGTGCCTCAAAATATTTTCCTAAGAAATATTGCACGGCGTGGAAAGATGAGACATACAGAACAAAACTTTCCTGTGTTTCACAGTGTGCAGTATCTTTGAGCTGATCTGGTAACTGATAACTCAGAATACCAGTTTTGAGCCATTATCTCCTCCCCAGAACACAACAGGCTGAGCTATGGGCTTGGTTGAGCACTACAGTGAAATGTGTAGTTGCCACATGGTGGTTGAGGTTTTGGAGTGACCTTTGGGGGTCACCTTAGTGATGTGTGCAGTTTTACCAATACTTGGCCAGCCATGCTCACATGAAGTATGTGATCCTTTCTTAAACTAGATATAAAGGTATTTTTCCACCTTCTTAGCAAACCTGAACTTGCAGCAAACACACTCCAAGCTTGTTCAAAAAAAAAAAAGGCATTAATCACTTAAGTCACATGCCACTATTTTAAGACATGAAGATAAAGATTCCTCCTACTGTTCCTTGATTTCTCCCTGACCAGTCTTCTCAGAGAACAATTTTGTTATTTTTTCTTACAGACATGATGCGTGGTGTTGTAATAGCAGAAGATGTTTTCTAATGTTGGCAAGTTTTTTTGGCCAAAGCTTAAAAATTGTTTAGATAATTTGAATGTGACTCCCTTTATGTAATAGTTTTAAAATAGGGAAAAGTATAATGTGATGGTTTTCTGTGAGGAATAAGAATGGGTTTCATATGAACAGGTAATAAGTGGTTATACTGTCTAATGCTTGATTGGAGGTTTTGGCATAGTTGTGAACATGATTATAATCTGCCCCTTGTTTATGCATATTTTTTCTCTTTGTTTTCTCCCCACTTCTGAAAGAAATAATAAAGGGAGACCTTTATGCTTAAAAGGATTTTTATATTTTATTCTGCACTTCTAAGCTGTTGGAGCTGGGTAGGTGGTCGGCTCGTCCTCTTCTGGCATGAGCATCAGAGTCGGAGATGTTTTCTTAGTCCTGGTTCAGGCAGGTCAGCATTTCTGAAATGGAGCAGCATGGTAATTCTCTTTTTGGTCCTCACTGTTCTTCTTACCACTCTAAATGATTAGGTGCCGCTACTTGATTTGGCTTGCGTGCCTGAATACAAATAATGAGCAGTCAATAGATTGAAAGGCTGTGCAAATCTCCCAAGAATTACAGCCATTAGTTCTATCCAGGAAAGCTGCAGTTCAGCAAACTGAGTAACTCCTGGTTAGGTTTTTTTTTTGTTCTCTGTTTAGTGTGTATAACACAGTATGTAATACATATACATGAAAGACTATCTGTATAACACAGAAGATGACGGGTTTTTTTTCCTTAAATTGTGATCCCTTCTGGAGACAATATAATGTAGTCTTTAAGAGAGTAAACTGTTAAAGGTAATGATCTGGAAACTGATCATGATTCTGCCTAACAGTGGAAGGTTTATGCCTTACAGGATCACCAGATGTGTTGCAGGTGTATCTGTTTCTGTGAGAATTTCATAATTCTGCATCACTGAGAGAAGCACTGACATGAATCTGTGCTTCTGACCTTTGGATAAGGTTGACATAATCTGTTTTTTTAAAAATCTGGTTTTGTATGTTTACTGCTGATTATAAGAGCATATGGATGACACCCTTCATAACTGACAGGTTTAGAAATATTTCCTCTGGTCCCTGTGCTGAGGCTATATCTGGTACTAACATATCAAGAGTAGAAAGAATTTGGTAAAATACCTCACCCTAATCTTTATTAGTCTTTCCCTGCATACACTTGACAGCCTTATTTGTGTCCACTCTATTTTGTCTTACCTAGCAAATGTGGGTTTTGCCCTTTACCTCATTGGGATGGAACCTCTAATTGTTTAAATGTTTTCTAAGCCCTGGGACTCAGGCTGCTTCACAGTACGCTGCTTGAGCTGGTGTGTTGAATGTTGTTCAGGGTCTTTCTAGTGTATCCATTCTTAATACTTGTTGCCTTGGATAAACTAACATACTTAGCTTAGAGTGCTTCCTGCTTTCTTAGCAGCAAGTGTTGGAAATGTTAGATTTTAAATGTTTTGTTCTTTGCCTGGCTTGTAAAACAAAATTGCCTTTTAAGCAAGCATATATTTTCAATTTATGTTTAAAGTTGAGATTTTGTGCGTTTTTGAAGTTGAAAGTTGAATTGTAAATAAAAGGCATTAGTTGGCCTTTGTCCATGGGGCTGATTTTTTCTCCATCTGTGATCTTTCCCATTTAAATGGGGAGCAGTGTAAATGGGGAGATCCTTTTCCCTGAACCCCAATCTCCCATCCTTCTTTCTGGCAGCATCACCTTACAAAGAGTAGTAGAATAGATTACAGGGAGGTGAATAATTTATTTCCTGAAAAATTGATCAAATGACAGCTAAGTCTGAACTACGGGAAATGCTACAGCAGAGAACAGTAACTTGTGGTAGAACAGTCTGGGGTTTCAGATTAAGAGGTAAAATTTCTTGTGCATTTGAAATCTTCCAGCTCTTTTTCTGCAGACCAGGTGTTTGACTTTTTTAGGGATCTAGAACTAATTCTTGAATATACCTACCACACTGGCCGTTAATGGTTTGCTCTTGCTTCACATTCTTTGAAATCCGAAATGTGCGTCGTGCGAGGGACATAAAGGAGCAGCTCAAAACTTCTGCCATGTCATTCTTTTAATTTTTCTGTTAACACAAGTGAGATGGAGGGATTTTTTTACAAAATAAATTTTACATGCCCTCCCTGCTCTGTCAGTCACGCAAAATAGAAATTTTTTTATGTTTTCCAAGGAGCCCTTTGAGGATGGCTATGCAAATGGTGAAGAAGGCACACCAGCTGGGGATGCAGCTGCTGCTTACACACCTGACAGCAAAGGGGTGGTCAAGTTTGGCTGGATAAAAGGTGTGCTGGTAAGTTTGATATATGGTTCTTCAGTTTCTTACAGATGCTGATCTTTCTTACAGATATTTCCTAATACATATTTTTTTTTTTTTTGACAGGCATTGTAATAGTGTAGTATAAAGATTATATGTATGATAGGTGTGATAAATGCCATAATTTTAGGAAGGGTTGCTCCAACTTCATCTGAATTTTAAGACAATAAATACTTCAGGGCTTTAAGTTCTCAAGGGTTTATGGTTTCTTAGCACAGGTTTTAAGAGTTTTTATGTTGCATGATTTCCAAGAAGGAAAAAGATACTGTAGTAGAAAAATACATACTGTACTTCTGTGGTTTGGAGAGGTCCTTATCTCTTTTTTTGTAGGATTGATACCTTACTCTTTAGGTAAGAGAGAGACCCAAGATCTGTTTTTAGTCTCCTGTCTAAATTCTGTATAATGCAAACTCTATTTTTATTGAGATCTAAGAGGATTAAATAAATAAATACAAGGATTAAAAAAAAATGCACACCTATCTATGCAGATGTGTTGTAAGATACAAAAGTTATAGAAATGGAAAGTTGCAGCAGAGTTTTTGTTATTTTGAAAAGAGTAAGTTATTTCGTAGGGTATTGCTTTAGTGCATGGGTTTTTTTGAGAAAGAGATTTGTGGGAGATACAAACTGGGATTGTAGGCCTCAGAATCGTCATAGACTTCTATCTTACTTTAAATAATGTGTTCTGTAGTGTGAATTTTGGATCCTAAAGGTTAGGGTCTAAAATATTATTACTGTTTGCTTAAGGCAGACTGCACGTGTCAGATATTGAAATACTCTTAACTCTGTGTTGAAGGTAGTAACTTTTTGATCATATTTAAGTCCCTTTTTTTTAACCAAACTTAAACTTGTATAATAATATCATATTCTTATGAAATAATTTGAAAAGCGGTGAGGAAATACAGCAAGATAATTTCAAGAACATTAAAAACTGAAATGAAGAATTAGTGAAAATGACTGCAGATGCAAGAACTAATCTATGTTAAATTTCCGTTTTATCCTAGGTACGATGTATGTTAAATATTTGGGGTGTGATGCTCTTCATCAGACTATCATGGATTGTAGGACAAGCTGGGATAGGTATGGGTACTAATGCTGTAATTTTATTTCAGTGACTTTCAAGTGTGATCCACAAGAGATGTTGGTCCTGAGCTTTTACTTCAAACAGGAATAGGGAATTACCTTAATACTACCAATTTTTATGGTAGTTTATGTTATTAAAATCTTCAACCAGTTAGACTTTTTCATTTAGGTACAAGGCAAGTATTTTAAAATTGACATTTGTAAGTCTTCAGTGAAATGTAGAGATAAACTTTTGATCTCTACTTATTAAAACCTGCATACAGACTGCGTAGTATATAAGCAGTTCCTTTCAAAGGCTTAACTTAGTGTTGGACTGGTCTGCAAAAGGCTTCTGTTTCCTTGAATCTCCAGAATACAGCTCTTGCTGTGCTGATTAAAGAGAATCTTTGCCCAGTTTTATTTGTATCCTGAGAGGGGAAAGAGGAAGCCTTTTGCTTGAAAGTAAATTTGAGTTGTATTTGCAAGACTGAATATTTAAACTAAATTAAGTTGAAGGTTTGTACTCTTTAATACTGTTGGGCTTACAGTGTTTTTCATCTCTTTTCCCAAAAGGTCTGTCTGTCTTGGTTATTGGAATGGCCACTGTTGTGACAACTATTACAGGACTGTCTACTTCAGCAATAGCCACAAACGGGTTTGTAAGAGGAGGTAATGCTATTTTCATAAAGTTTTTAAAGCTTTCCTCACTCTGGAGTGCACACTTTAATGTTCCTGAGGAGCAAAGCTTTCCTTATGTTCTGTAGGTGATTAAACAGTGATGTAATTAACAGAAAGTCAATAGCTGGCCTACTAATTAGAATTGAACTAGTACCTTGCTTTTATGCTGTAAAAGAAACTTTATTGGTGTAAATTTTTGTAATACAAACATTTTTAAGGATACATATCCAGGAATGGGTAGGGTCTTCATATTCTCCTGAGCTGCATGGTTTGGTTAAGAGTGTGCTTGTATCTGTTCATGTCCTGAAATAAACCTTCACACAAGTAACTCTCCAAACTCTCAGTTAGCTCCAGCTTTCCCAAGGGTGATGGTTTTCATTCTCTTCCATGGTTTATGTGGTGTTGTCAGCTATTTTTGGAAATGGCTGGTGTCTCTGACACGATCAAACTGCTTCATGACATTACAGGACTGCTACTAGGAAAAAAATATGGTGGAATTAAAGTAGGAACTTTTAAAACTATCTTCATTAAGATTAAGAATGAAGAGAAAAGCCTCACTATCACAAAGTAAACAGACCCAATGGGAAAGGTCAGCTATGAGTGTTAGCATTGTGTCAAGCTTAGTTTCTAAATGCACTTTCTGTTTTTTAATTCCATGATGTATGTCAGGTTTTCCCATTCATATAGGAGCTTTTTTTTTTTTAAGTCACTCTTGAAAAGTAGTACTTCATTAGAAAATTTGAAGTGCTGAATTGGAAGAACTGTAGAATTTCATAGGAACAATTGTTATACTTTAGACTGAAGCTGGAGGATTTTATTGCTTCTAGAAAGCTTAGCCTTAAGGTTGAGGAATATTCCTTTGCTACATTTTCTAAACTTTACTTTCCTGCAATACTCCAGATACTCAGATTTTCATTTGTCATGTAGGATTTGAGATGTTGTTTTTGTCCAGCTCAAAAGTACAAAGTACAGGCTCTTGAGAGTCCCATTGGAGGGCAGAAAATTCTTTTAACAACAGAGCTTTTGGAAACAGGTCTTGGAAGTTTGGAACTTCAGTGGGCTTATTGCAGTCTGCTTTGCCAATTTCTTGATCTTGACTCCACAAGTGCTTTGAGCAGTTTGAACTAAAAAGCCCAGTTGCACTGCAGCTTGTGTTTTACAGTTTTTTAACCATAGAACTGGTTGAATAATATGGTGTGGTGCATGAGTCATGGTTATTTCCAACTGGTCTCTTTTCCTAAGAACTTGAAATATATTCCTGAAACTTCAGCAAGTCTGTCCCTAAAATACTGAGTTAACGGTTATTTTCTAATAATCAGGGAATAGAGAGTGAGTAGATGCTGGCTCATGTAAATGTTAAATTGCTGATGACTGTCTGTTATAGGCTCTATCATGTAGAGGTCTTCTTCTTTTTTTCTTTCAGGAGGAGCATATTACTTAATTTCCAGAAGTCTGGGGCCAGAGTTTGGTGGTGCCATAGGTCTGATTTTCGCATTTGCCAATGCTGTGGCAGTGGCAATGTATGTTGTTGGTTTTGCAGAGACAGTTGTCGAGCTACTCAAGGTACGTGGATGACAGTGCTTATATTGATTATACTTTATATATAAAGTTCTATACTTCGTATAGAATGCTTGGGTATATAAAGTATATATACTTTATATGTAAAGTTAAAGATCATACTTGGGTTTTGATTCATATGATCATAAAGTGGTATGGTTTGGAAGAGACATTCCAAGGTCACCTAGTCCATCCGCCATCCAAGTTGAATCACAGAACGGTCTGGGTTGAAAGGGACCCTAAAGACCACCCAGTGCCACCCCTACCGTGGGCAGAGACACCTTCCAGTGTCTCAGGTTGCTCCAGCCCCAGTGTCCAGCCTGGCCTTGGGCACTGCCAGGGATCCAGGGGCAGCCCCAGCTGCTCTGGGCACCTGTGCCAGGGCCTCAGCACCCTCACTGTAAAATGTTTCTTTCTTACATCAAGTCTAAATCTGCTGTCTTCCAGTTTAAAACCATTATTCCTTGTTCTGTCACCACAAGCCCTATCCAAAAGCGTGTTGCCATGTTTCTTGTAAAGCCCTCTTTAAATATTAAGTGATCGCAGTAAGGTCTCCCTGGAGCTCTCTTTTCTCCAGGCTGAACAGCCCCTTATAGTTTCCATTTGGAAGATTCATTGATACAAAAACAAGGCAAAACCCGAATTACTTATATCCTTAAAGGTAATTTACAATCAGTAAATTTGTGGTGTGCAGGTTAACTACTAATAAATTATAGTGAATAAAATGCTGTTCTTTAGTAGGGAAGGTATTTACCTGATGAAGCATATGACTATATTTTCTTTTTGTTGTGTATTTTTTGTTTGTTTTGTTAGGAAAATGGAACGTTGATGATCGATGAAATGAATGACATCAGAATCATAGGGGCTATCACGGTGGTTATACTGCTGGGCATTTCCATTGCAGGAATGGAGTGGGAGGCAAAAGTAAGGAACTCCCATTTTTTTTTTTATTCTCTGCTTCATAATTTTGATTCTGTTTTTGTACCTTAGCTGTCTGATTTATTTTTGGTATATTCAGTGTGTTCAGTACTGCTTGATGGTATGTTAGAAGTCAGTGGACTTCTATGCAGTAGCTCTTGGTCTGGCACTAGCATGTGCAGCTCTGAACAGCATTTCAGATCTTAAACCACTTCACTGGAAGCTTAAGCATCTATGAGAACCTAAACTCCAGCATAATCCACTCTTAATGACATTGTCAAGTAGATTAATGTTATTTCCCTTTTCTGGGCAATTACAGCACAAGAGAAGGTAAGAACTTCAGCATGGGAGTTTTCCCTTACTATGAACTTTGGGCAAATTCTGAGGATGAAAAACACAGGGCTGGCTTCCCTTCCCTTCCATCCTGTTCTGGTTTGGTTTTCACCTGGAAACAGCCAACCAGTGGGATGCGTTCCCTAGACCCAGCATGGAGAAGGGTTTTGAATGTTGGTGGTGATGAATGTGTAGGAGGGAAAGCCTCCTTCCCTCGTCCTGTGGCTGCACAGTCTCAGGTCAACTCTGACTGAAGAGATCTCTGAGTACCTTAGTAGAGAAGCTCTTCTGCCTTACCACTTTTCTGCTTGGCATTATGAGGCGTGTAGCTGGTTCTCTGTTTCCTGCACCTTGTAGGCTTTTTCTGAATATCTGTCCATAATGTACTAAGAAAAAAAAAAATTGAGAAGAGCCTCTCACTGGGGCTTCCTTCCCAACATCTATTTATATCGCAATAGCACCTATTTTCTGCACTGAGAGGCAGCTGAAGGAACCTCTTCTTGAAGTGTTGTAAGTTTCTTGTGCTCCTGCATCAGGAAGATTATGGTATTTACAATCAAATTGGAGAGGGTTTTTTGTCATTGTTGCTTCCAAGAAATAGGGGTCCTAGAAGAAGTGAGTGATCAAATGCATTGCTTTGATACACTAGGGAGAAAAGAAACATAGAGAAATGGACTTTGGCATGAACTTCTGAATTTAACTTATGTAAAAACTGTTTACCTTTCTCAAGTAGCCCTTCACTGTCTATAACTTGAATTTGTGATGCTATCTTTATACATCCAACTGCAAACAATGCTGACCTCCTTATTCTGAACTGTTCTGAAAGAATTATTTGTTATTGATCCTCTGGTTGCTGCCACTTGAAGTCACAAGTGGTATCTTTGTTTTGCTGTGTAGCATGAGCAGTAATATAACAATAGTTTGCATGAAAATACCCATGTTTAATCATTCTACATCAAACCTGAATTGTGGTATTACTGCAGTGTAATCCTTATTTTAGTGGTAGCTTTCAAAAGTCCTTTTCCTCACCATAGAAGTCAAGATTTGGTTTCTCTGTCATGAAGGAGGCAATTTGCAGCAAAGATAGGCAACTGAACCTGTCAAACAAGCATTTCATGTGGGCTAACATACAACACAGCATAGCAAAACACTAATGTCTTCATCTTGATCTGTGGTGTTCTCCTATGCCTTTTCCATGTCTTAAAGAATGCCGTGGAAAATGGAGCAGGGGAATCTATAATAATGCCTTTGAAATAGATCTAAAAGTGAGGAGAGACTGGGATTGATTCCAGGGAAGTTTGCTTTAAAAAATGGATTTTCATAGTTTGTAGTGTTTACTGATCATCTTCTTGTGTTGAAGACTTAGAAGCCCATTCTTTCAGACTTTGGAATTTAAGTAAGATACTCAGCAAACATGCCTAGCTTCAGGGAGAAGGCTAGGTTAGTTACTGTAAAAATCCACTTGTGGCAATTGCTCTGTGTTTATGTTTCTGTCTTACTGAAGACTTCTGTAAGCACCCAGCTGTATCCTCAGCCTTTCACCTATTCTTGAGGTTTTACAAAGATTTAAATACAGGGCACAAACTGTTTTCTTCAGGTGGACTTCTGAATCTGCTCCAGGCCATTTTGCTCTGTTTATCACTGTTCCACCCTGTTTTCTTGGGAGGCTGTGTGAATTGAAAACTTTGTTCTGTGGGCATCAACAATGCCACGGTGATATTGCACATTAACTCCTGATCATAGGCCTAAAAAAGGTCTGTGAATAGCTTCCCCCAAGCTACTGGCATTCCTTTCTAAAGAATCAGATAACCCAAAAGAACAGCAGTGTGATTGCTTATTTAAATGGAAGACCTGAACCATCCCTACAATGCCTAGATTTATCTTTGTTCACACTTTTGAGGTGTTGGATGGTTTAAAGTACTTCTTGTTCTACTTGTAGGGCTTACAATAGTTCTGCAGAAAAGTGACTAAAAATCTAGGTTGTAATAAAAGTAGTCTCAAACCTAGGAACTAACAAGTAATTGTAGTTTGCAATTTAATGTCCTAAGTAAGGGTTGAGAACATGAGAATGTCGCAAAATAACCTAGTTCCTTGCATTAAATAGGAAACAAAAGCTGTTTGAGTCTGGATGTAATAGAACTTTTAGAAAATATCACATACTAAAGTATAAGACAAAGTGTGACCATGACTAATAATGCCATGGTATCATTTGTGTTGCATTTGGCTATTTTCATGTGAATTTCTTGCATCTCCTGAAATGCATTCCTTCTGGAAGGCTTATATAGAACGAAATCAGTCCTTTTAAGCATTTTGTCTTTAGAAGTATAATTTTGAGGCATTTGGTAATAATAAACCTTTTTGATTAGGCATAAAGCTTGGAAATTATTCCTATTTCTTAATTTAAAATCCTTGTACAAGTTCTCTCCAGCTTTCCTCATTTTTTTGCAGAGAACATGCTGTGAAGGTGAAGCTGAATTTGGAATCAAGTAAACATTTACATTTTATAGCACAGCACTTGATACTGTGAAAAGAACAAGTTCTCCTGTCTGACAGCAGTCATTGTGTTTCAGGCACAGATAGTCCTGCTGGTGATCCTCATACTTGCTATTGGAGACTTTGTGATAGGAACATTTATTCCTCTGGACAGCAAGAAGCCTAAAGGTTTCTTTGGTTATAACGGTATGTTGGAACAGTTTACAGTATGGTAAACAATACCTTTTTTTGCAGAATAAGCTGTTATAATTAAATTAAACATCTAATATATCTTATAGTCCTGCTTAACTATGGAGACATTTTTCCTGATTTCTTTTAACTTCTGCAGTTGGGTCAAAACTTGAAAATTGCTTAATATTGAATATATATTAAATTTATAAAAGCTGGATTATACTGTAAGTATTTTTTCTACCTTTAAATCTGCTTAAGTTTACTGCGTTGACTTATACTTTTAGTTGAAGTGGTGAATTAGGTCTTAAATGTTCTACATTTAGTTTTAAGAAGGTCCTGTGACTGTCAGCTTTTTTGTTGGTCTGATAGTGGCTGCAATGGGTTAATACTTCAGTTTCCATGTGAATATTGACAGACTTAAATCTTCTCCTGCAGCCGACATATTCATGGAAAATTTTGGACCGGATTTCCGACAAGAGGAAACTTTCTTTTCTGTGTTTGCTATTTTCTTCCCTGCTGCAACTGGCATACTTGCTGGTGCTAATATCTCGGGGGACCTTGCAGTAAGTAGTGATTTGAAAACGTTCTTCACCACCACTCGAGTGTGCACTGACCTCTGTCATCACTGTCCACTGACATTTTTCTTTCAGGATCCTCAGTCAGCCATACCTAAAGGAACGCTGTTGGCCATCTTAATCACTACATTGGTTTACGTAGGAATTGCAGTATCTGTAGGTAAATAGAGAATGTTTTTAACTTTTATCCTTTCACGTTCGTTCTGAGGATGTATTTTGATATGGTTTTATGTAATTTGTTTTGTAAAGTCATTATGTAATTGACTTTCCTGCACAGGAAAGTAATAGCCAAAGGTTTCTGGTTTTTACTGTTGGGAGATTCAGTTTTCAGCTGGTTTTATAATTTCGTGAAATAACTGATGCTTTTCTAAGAGAAGTGACTGCTTCAGACTAAAGATGACAAAAGCCTTCTGTCAGTGTGTCCTCATTGTTGCAGTTATTTATGTTAAAGGATTTACAGTTTAGCAGTGAGATAATCACTGGATTAGAAAAGCATGTTTTCAGGAAATACCCACTGAAAAAACACCTGCATTGTTTTGAGGACTATGGTAATCAGCCATTTACCTGCAGTGAACTGTGGGATGATCAGACAGCACTGTGGTGAGGATGCTTGAGCAGTAATTCCCCAGTTGAGGAAGGAGACCAAGAAAGGCCTTCAGTTCTCATCAGCCCACTTTTGGAAGTGTCATGTTCTTGTGTAAAGAGGAGAAATAATTGCAGACTGATCTGAGTCTTCTCTTCCCAGTCTTTCTCACCCCACAGTTGTTTGAAGTCCTCTGTAGAAGTTGCCCTGCGGTTGATACCAGTTTTGCTGTAGAGCACCAGTTTACATTTTTCCCACACATAAAATAATTCCAGTAACCTTAAGATTACAGGATTGTAATTGAATCATGCACATTTCTTGCCTATGATTGGAAACATTTTCTACTCATGTCACATAAACTAGTTTCTGATAGCAATAATAATTTTTCTTATATGAAAGACCTGGTTTTATAATAGCTGCGGTGCCTTTTGAATGAAATTCTTATTTATAAGAGTACCGTTGATCTTACCACTAATGATACTTCCTTTCCAAAGATACTAATCTTGCTAGTCTGCCTCTGTTGGCTAACGTGGGAGTGTAGCTCTGCCAAGTAGTTTCTTTGTAGTGATTGTGCTTTATGCAGCATAATGAGCTACACTCATTTCTTAATTAGATTGACTGTGTAGACCTCTTGCTACCAAATTTGAATCCGTTGGAACCTCAACCCACACAAGACTAAAATTATTGTTAATACTCACTTATTAATGGATTACTTTGATCAGCTTCCAGACATGAAAAACGCAATATAAAAATTGACAAAAGAAGCAGTTTGCAAAACCAGTTGGCCGTGAAATTGTCTGATTCATCAGAGATGCTCTGCCATGTGCTTACACTTTGAGTTCTTCTAGTTAGAAAAAAGCAGAAGGAGTCAGAGATTATGAGTGAAATTTCACTCCTTTTGAGGCATTGGCTTAGGAATATTGGACAAATACATGTAGTTTTATTCCCTTCCCAGAGGAGTGGTAAGCAAGTCACAAAAGATTTGAAGGGGCTAGTAAATGTTGCAGAGTAGTCATATCTGAAGAGGAAGAAGATATTCTGAATTTAACTCATATTTGTATGTTCTGTAGTAAGTAAGAAGGCTAAACTGAGTAGAAAAGGCTGAAAGAAGCAAAATTACTGATCCTGCTGCTAGAGCTAGGCAGGTATTTAAAAAATATAACTGTATGCATAATATTATGAATTTCATGATTCAGCAAAGGACTAATGCAGACGTGCAAGTGGCATGAGGAGGCAGATTTCACAGGCAAATTTGCATCAAAAATCTTGGAAGATACATTTCAAAGAACTACATTTATCGCTTTAGAAACAGGGGAAGCTCTAACAACAAAGTTCTGAGTAGCATTAAGACCTGCTTCCTGTAGTTATGAAAGTAAAACTAATTAACGAGAGCCAGACTGTAGGTGTTTACAGCAGTAGTGAAATTAAACACCCTGAACTGCAGTCTGAAGGGCTGTAGTACCTCTGGAATTAATATATTAAGGAGATAACTTCATAGAGATGGCTGTAAACTTTATCATGCTTAAAGCATGGCAGAGCTCCATTTGACTTTGGCAGGAACATGCTTATAAATGCCTGTGAAAAGGTGAAATCTTCTTTTCACAGGCGGGTAGGCCTAGAGACTTTTAAGGAAAATGCTGCCAGACTCATATAAATAAGTAAAACTTTTTTTTATGAATGAGTGTTACAGAAAGTAACATTTATTATTGTTACTTTTATCTAAGTGTCTTCTGCTGAGAACAGAGCCTGCCTGGCTGGCTTCTGCTCCACATTCTCTCACAGTGAGGCCCACATTAAGTTTGTTGCTACTGCCATGCCTCTTTCTGCCATATTTTGATTCTATGTCTGAAAGTCCAGCCAAAGCCAAGTTTGAACTTTGACAAAATGAGAAAGAGGAGGGCTGTGACAGTGCACTGTGATATTGAACTGAGTTGTTCAGTATAATGGGCCTGCCACTGCAATCTGTCACCAAGAAAATGTTATTTACAAATAATTCAGCTGAGAAGTGTGTTGTCAAATCCATTATATACTGCTTGAGTGGCTGGGACAAGTACTTCTATAATGAAGAAGGAGAAACATTTTCCTCTTTCAGAGCTTTTACTCCCAGTTAAACAAGAAAACAAAAAAACCCTCAGCTCCTCCACATACTCACAAGAAAAGCATAAGACAGGTGTTTAGTGTAGGAAAGTTACTGTAATTTAACCAATAAGACATAATAAGTAACTGCAAAAGAAGTGAGGAGTGGAAGGATTAATTAATGTCCACCTACTGGGACCAGGTGTTGTAGTGGGCTGTTAATCAAGTTCTGATGGCTCACAACAATTTAAATATGGTATAGCTAATTAGGAATTCATTTTCTCCATGGAAGAGACAATATACATAGATGCCTAGGAATATTACTGAATAAACTTACATTTACAGCAGATCTCTGCCTTCTTCCTTACTTTTTGCAAGTAATTAATTTAGGTCCTTAGCTGTCATGGGGTTCTGTTGCAAGGCAGGTCTTGAATTCAGATTCCTAAAAGATTGATGTAAGGGAGTTTTATTCACGCTGTCGACTTTTCCCCACTCCTTGTTTAATTCTAGTCCCTGGAAGTATTTCCAGGTGTTCAAACAGTTTGATTACCTCTACTATTAGACCATAGAATGCTGAATAATACCTAATCTGATCTACTTTTTATATGAGACAAAACCCCCTTGAAATAGAAGACTTAATGGTCTTTTAGTACTCTTTAGTTTTTCTTAATACTTCCAGGCTGAAATGCTGTTTCTCCAGCATTTTCTTGACCAGCAAAATTAAAAGTAATCATAGATGAACTGAAGACAGTAGTTAAGTTGATGATTATAAAAAGATGTGGGAGAAATGGTACTCTGTATCTGTCTTTCAGCAAGAAACTGACTGAAAAATACCATGGTCACATAGGAGATGTCTTACTTAAACATTGGGAAATGGCTTGCAACAGGCTTTCATGAGACTTACATTTTTTTAATGGCTGAGTCACAGCCATTAAAAGAACAAAAAAAGAACAACTGCAACAGAATGTATACCTGTCTGCAAACATCTATACATACAAAACAAATCTGCACTCCTCTAGGAAAATTGAAAATTGACCAAAAGAGAAAGTATAAAGTCATAAAACTATAAAATGGCTTGGCTTGGAAGGGACCTTGAAGGTCATCCAGAGCCACCCCTGCCATGGCAGGGACACCTTCCACTGTCCCAGGCTGCTCCAGCCCCAGTGTCCAGCCTGGCCTTGGGCACTGCCAGGGATCCAGGGGCAGCCCCAGCTGCTCTGGGCACCCTGTGCCAGTCCTGTCAAATCCTGTGGTGTTGTATAATAACTTCAACTCAGGAGCTATTGGGAAACTCAAGCTTCAGAGAAATAGTACTTTAAGCTAAAATTGTGCTCTTAAACTTTTGTAAGTCTACTGACATGGTTTTCCTCTGTGCTAAAACTTTCTATTTTTTCCTACAATCAGATATATTAAAAAACTAAAGATTGTTTCAGCCAAGGGAGCAGTTGTTCTGTTTGTATTTGTTTTTCATAGTGAAGATAGGCTTAGTTCTGTAGTGTGTTAAAAAACCAAATGCTGTATTTTAGTGTTGCTCTGTGAGATTGTGCTTACATAAAAAGGAATTAACACATATCCTTAAATTCAGGTTCAGTTTGTTAATGCTTTTTTTTTATTGTTGTGTCCATTGTAGGTTCCTGTGTAGTTCGAGATGCCACAGGGAATGTTAATGACACCATTGTCACCGAGCTGACAAATTGTACTACTGCAGCTTGCAAACTAAACTATGACTTCTCATCCTGTCAGTCTCAGGCAGGGGCAGGGTGTCACTATGGGCTGATGAACAATTTCCAGGTATAAAACTTCCTCGTTAATCTGTATATCAGGTTTTGCGTTTGTTTTTTTGGTTGGTTTGGTGTTTTGTTTGTTTTTTGTTTTTTTATGGGGCATTTTTGATTGATTTTTTGTGGGTTTTTTTGTTTGTTGTTTGGGGCGACTCTGCAGGTTTGAGTGGGTTTTTCTTGTTTTGTTTTGGATTTTTTTGGTTGTTGTTGGCTTTGTTTTTGTTGGTTGATTGGGTTTTTTGGGTTTTTGTTGTTGTTCTGGCAGGTTTTTTTGTTTTTTCTTTTGATTTGTTGGCTTAGGTTTTTTCATTTGCTTATTAGGAAAAGTCCTAGGCTAAATATGCTCACCTCCATAAATAAAAGTTTTGTCTGGAATAGGTGTGTGGTACACTCTAGCTGGTATCAAAAGAATGTATACATGTTGCAACCTCTTAGGTGTTTATATGCAGGTGGTATAAATATTTACTCATTTTCTGAGTAAATTGCTTAGATTCAGGTGGTGGTGCTGCAGCTTTCTTTAGGTATCTGTGATGCCTTGATGTCATCATTCACTTGTGGGAGTAGATGTACTCATTTCTCAGTAGTGATGCTGAGTAATCATAGGTAGCCTCTGTCAGTAATTTGCTTGCTAAATATTTAAGTTTTTTAGAAGATACACTGATTTTTTTAAGACTATTTTACATATTTATCACAGCATCCTCTTTAATGGTAATAAGGTCATGAATTTTCATTAAACATGGTGTTATGGTATTTAAAAATCCTCTACAAGTTAAGGGGTAATTCATAGTTTTTCACCACAGCCAGCTGGGTTGTTCATGAACAACTTGTAAGGATTTGAAAGAATTTAAGGAAAATGAACTTACTGCCCACTGATTCCAGCTTGGTTTTTGGTAGTCCCATCTTTGCCCAAAATTTTTCTAACAAGTGTACAAAAAGTTGGCTAGAAATTGAGCTGAAATCCACTGATGAAATTGTTATAGTGGAATAATGTGAGTATCTTGTTTGGTGTTAACATTGTTCTTGTTCAGAGAAAGTCAGAATTGCTCTTGTGGCTTGACAAATTTGCAAAATCTGATGACTTCCATTGTTTGTTTTAAGCTCATAAGAACCAACATATTGTCAGATGTACAGCTGTGAATAGCCTTTAACTGGTTTCCTTTGATTGTGTCTTTAAGTTATGACTATTTTAAGGTTCTTAACATACATGTTGCTTGTACTTAGAGATTATTTCTGCCTCCCAAATTATTCTTGCCTCTCTCTGTGGAAAAAAAAGGAGTTGGTGTCAATTAGGAAAAGTCACTTTTAAGGTCAGAGGCAGCACAGAGAATGCAGTGCCCCTCACACCCCCCCGCTTAGTTGTAGTTTGGAAAACCCTCTCTGTGAAATTTCATTTTTCTAATACCCACTGGGACTCTCCCTTGCTGTTTTTTCTCTCAACCTCCCAGCTCTTGCTGCATATCTCTGAGAAGAGTCTGCTTCTCTCTTCTCAGAAGGTGTCGGAAGGAAAACGTTTGTGTGAGAGGCTGTTTATCTAACAAGAGACTTGTCCATTTCATAACTGAACTGCTCACAACTTTTTATCTCTGATTGTTCGTTGTAAGAAGAGAGATTTTTTTTCATGTGCAGAGCATGGTGTGTGTGGGAAGGGGGATGTCCATGTTTGTGCATTTCTCAAGTTCTTTTCTGTACGGTAAATAACTGAGAACAAATACTGCACAAACTAAAATTAATCCTAAAGGTGAGGGAAGATTGTTTTATTTCACTTCCAGCTTGTAAATAGGCAGGTTCTGGGTCAGAAAGTGGCAGTTTGTGTTCATAGTGTAATGACTTTATCACTTCTGGACACTTTGTGCTGCACTCAGTTCTTCTGGCAAAGAATTGATCTGGAGTTCTCCTGGGTCAGCTCAGGGTTTGGGTTTCTTCAGGCTGCAGATGGATGACTTGTAGTGTGATTTACCTGTGGAAATCTTAGATGAGAAACTCTAAATGAGGACAGGAGGTGAGACAGGCTTAGTCAGACATGCCTAAGACAACCATCTTTAGTTTCACTGTTACAGTCAGTGAATTACAGGTCCTCACAGGCTTCTGGTATTTCTGTTCAGGGTCAGTGGTTATTCTGTGCCTAGGCTGTCATCTGGTTGAAGAGTATTTTCAAAAATTTGTTCTGGGCCCAGTTGCCTCAGCCTAGAGCTTCGCAACAAAAAGTTACAGCTTTGGGTAATTCAAATGCATATTTTTTTTTCGAGTTTGGATGAAAGTTGAAAGTAGCATAAAACTCAGGTTTTTTAATACAGAATTTTTGTTTTGCTCTGGAGTGCTGGCCCAAGGAACTAAGTAGTCGAAATACGGTATTTCATGATCCCAAATGTTTGAAATTTAGGAGCCTACCTTAACTGTAAATGCCAGGCAAACATAATGAGGCCCTTATCAGCAGGAACTGTATGTCTGTGTCAACACACCAGTGGTTACAGGGCCACTTTGCCTTTTTTTGCATGATTCTGCAGGGATGAAAATTTCAGTGCTATGGGTAGCTGCCTTTGTGGACTCCTTGGTTTGTGGCCAGGAGATTTGGGTTGAGTTGGGGATGGAGGAACAGGAGTTTAACACCACAGCACACTGATTCTGCTGGATCTGGTTCCTGTATTCTCCTACCTTAGAGAAGTTTCCTAAAGTCACTTAACTAACCTAAGGCATAACTTGCTAGTTTTTGAAATGCCAAGTTTTAATTGCATAGGCTTTGCTGAGATATCTCTCAAATTTATAAAACAGTGTAATAGTCAAAAATAGAGTGTGTCAGTATTTGGAGGCATTGGACAGAACCTAGAAAGAGAATGTAAAATATGAGTTGATTGCCAGAAGCAAATAGCAAGTTGAGGCAAACGTAGTAAAGTGAAGGCATCAAAATAAAAACGTTTTACATATGGAAGAAAAGTGATGGAGACTTGTACACAGATTCTCACTATAATGAGGGAAGATTGATTAAGCCATCCTTGCAGGGAAAAAAATTTCTGTACTGCTTCTATAAAAATTATTCTGCATTTTGCTATAGCAAAAGTTTCTTTTTACAATAGTAGTGAAGATTTACACCCTTAAGTTTTATTCTGTGACATAAGGTAGGGTTACTAGAAACTGCCATTTAAAACTGTAACTTTTTCTGTTGCTAATATAATTAAATTGAACCGGGGCATAGGAGAGATGTGATGTTAGTTTTGCTCCTCTATTATTATAGGCCTGTCATGCCTTTTCTTTTTGCTATAAACTTGCAAGTAGGCTTCAGGAAGTTCTCTCTTTCATTTGTTACACTACTCTGACAGATACTTTACTCTCATTTTTTGCAACCTCCATTTATTAAACTTTTCTTTTCAAGCAAGGCATGCCTTGAACTGACCAGTGAAAGCTCATGTAGTGCACAGATTCAGCTGACTCAGAGGCCCAGCTGTCAGTGTCAGTCTGGTCTGGAGAAAGCCTCTAAATTTTACCATGAATTTAGCCCTAATGAACAGAACTTCATCAGTCATCTATACATTATGTCTGAGAATGTCTGACATTTAGTAAGATTTATTTAGACAGCAAGATTTTACTATTTCAGGTGACAGTAGCTTTAGAACTGGAGAATTCTGCATGTTTTTTCTTGCCTTCCTTCAGTCACTCTCCTGATAATTTAAATGAAAGCGCCAGGGTGCAAAAAGCAATTAAGCAGTGCAAATGATGCAGAACCACCACCTGCTTGAAAAGCACCCTGCTGGGTGGGTTTGGTCTGTTGACTAAAGTTCTTCAGCACTGGCTGTCTTAAAGCAACTTCAGCTTTTTTCCCATAAAGAAAAGTATTCTATTAAACCACGAATGTTTTTTAATTGCACAGTTGTGTATCTAAATGACAGAAGCAAAGCTGGATGCCACTGTGGTACAGAAATAATCTGTAGAATAGTGGAGTCACAGAGTGGTTTAGGTTGAAAGGGACCTAAAAGATGATCTTCTTCCAGTCCACATGCCATGGACAGGGATGGCACTCACTTTCTATAAGCTCCCTCTTTTTTTAAGGCCCCTTGAGGTACTGGAAGGTACCAGCTCATTACTCATCCAGTTTACCGAGGATTGCATATTTGACTTCTGTCACTGAGTTTACAGAGATGTGCTGGGATTTGATCTTGGGAAGACAGGAAGCAAGTTTGTCTTGCCCTTGTGGTCTTGATTGGGGGAAAAAAGCCTAACATAAAATGATGGAGATTCTGAGAAAAGACAGTGAACTTTCCCAAGACGTTCCCCAGTTTCACGTGTTTTATCATGTTTTATCATGTGGGCTTTTTGAGACGATGTTAGTCAGCAGTCGGTTTGTTGAAATATATAACACATTCCAAAATATTTTTGTTCCATTACTTCCTTCTAACCTTCTTATGAGCCCGTGAAGACTTTTGCCCTTGATAATTTGAGCTTCAAATTATAGATAGTGTGGAAAGCCACCATCTCTTGTCCTGAAATCAGGATTCATTTATATTCCGTGATCCGTCTCTAGTTCATTCATTTATATGAACACATGATATTCAGACAGCTTTTAATTGAAGAGTGCATAGTATATTTTTTCTGTTTGTGTAGTTAATGGTAGTTATTTTTTAATCTGTTTGTGTAGGGTACTTTTTCATGTATTTAAAAAAATTATTTTAATTTTCAGGTCATGAGCATGGTATCAGGATTTGCACCACTGATTTCTGCAGGTATTTTCTCAGCCACCCTGTCATCTGCATTAGCATCTCTTGTGAGTGCCCCTAAGATCTTCCAGGTAAGTAAGGGAAGAAAAAGGTAATATTTTGAAGAATATTTAATTTTGAGTCATGAAGGGGACTCTGACATACTGCTGTCATGATCCATGTCAGATGACATCAGTGGATTGTTTGAATATTTACCTGTTGTTTAGAATAGGAGAACAGCTTGTTACTGTTGAGGTTCTTGAGTGTATTTTGCTCTATCTGCTTTTTAACTATTGAATCTCCTTCTCTCTCTTTAATTGGGTTAAAAAAAGTTAAATGGGGAGTCAGTTGTATTGATGCAGAGAACTAGTGTGTATATTAGGCAAGCTTTCCACTTCCTGAGAAAATACAGTCTGTAAAAAAAAGACTTTTTTTGATTGTGAGACAGTAGTCAAGTAAAATAGACAGTTACTTACAGAGGGGCAAATCTGCTTCTTGGGGGTGGACATTACTGAAGAATAGTGGAAATGCAAAATGTCAAGATGCAGAGACCGTTGAGAATACAATTAGTCCATGATGGTTATAAACTATCAGGAAGTGTTCAGAAAGATAGATAGTATGCAATGGAAGATGGCATGAGCAAAATGCATGGTGACTCTTGATTTTTTTTTTTTTTCCAATTTTTCCCCTTAGGCTTTGTGCAAGGACAGCATTTATCCAGGATTTCAGATGTTTGCTAAAGGCTATGGGAAGAACAATGAACCACTGAGAGGATATATTCTAACATTCTTAATTGCTCTTGGATTCATACTAATTGGTTAGTTTGAAATTTTAATAAATCTCAATCCCTTTTTGTCCTTTAGAAAGCATTCCAGTGCATGTTGTCGACTTGATGACAGGGTCCTAGAGATCTAATGCACAGCTTAATTCTAAGCCAGCATTCTAAATCTGGTTATTTTGAGGCTTACTTTCTCCTATCTTCTAGATACAACTCTGTCAAGAACTGCAGTAAATTTTAACTGCACTTCTCTTTTTAACCATAGGTATCTGTCTTTAGGTGCTATCAGTCAACAGAAATACATTCTTTGCTTGAGATAGTGTTAACATCTTGTAAATATGAAAGTTTATTTCAGATTTTTAATAATGTCAGCTTCAGTAAAATACAAACGTGCATGAGCAATATTATTTAAAATGTGCTTTTCTGTTAAGTTACAAATCGTAGAGCTGAGTGCTGACACTGCTGTTGCTAAAGGTTGTCAAGGTATAATTAATTACATGTGTTCTCTGTAGGTGGTGAACTAATTGTGCTGTGTCCATGTATGAGTCCTGTGCCAGTGCTTTAAACTTCTTTTCCCAATTTGCTCTGTCCTCCTTCCTCCACATCTGCTTGAGGCAGAGATACACCAATGGGGTCCATGGGTGACCCATGGATACTGACCCATGCTTACTGAAAGCTTGATTGCAGCTAGAAACTTGCAGACTAGGATGGCACATTCTGCATTTTGATCACTTTTTTTTTTTTTAATGATGGTGAGAATATACATACAAATGTTTTGTACCATGCTGCCGAGAGGAGAGGAGAAAGCATCAGGTTTTTCCCTCTCACTGAAGGGGATGTAAGCATCACTGTTGTGATGGTTTTGGTCTATAATATTAAAATACTCTGGCATTCTTCAGAACCCAGTGTATTAGTGCACTGTTTGATCCAAGCCCTGCTGGGAATGAAATTTTCTCAGTTAATGATTTTGAGAAAGTATGTAGTGCTTCCAGAGTGCTTCTACAACACTTGGTAGTGCTTGTATTTTTGAAACTGAAACCTACGCTTCCTAACAGTTAAAAGATAACTTAGTAAGTAGGAGATCATAGACATAAAGCTGTCAGCAAAAATGGCAAACTGCATTTCCTTAAAGTATATCAGAAAATAAGATTCTTTGTAGCAGAATTTTTTTTCTGTAATCTTCAAAGCCATTGGATGATACCTTTGATAACAGCTTGCTTTCTTTTTTTTTTCATTTTACAGCTGAACTGAATGTCATTGCTCCAATTATTTCTAATTTCTTCTTGGCCTCATATGCCTTGATTAACTTCTCTGTATTCCATGCTTCTCTTGCAAAATCTCCAGGTAGGAACTACATTTTAGGGGTGGGAGTTTAGCTTTACAATTCCTTTATGCATTAATTACAATTTAAAAGGTTTGAAGATTAATTAAGCTTTAGTTTAATTATTTAATTCATGTTTGATTCTCATGGCATTAAAACCTTAATATGTATTCATGGATCTTCTGAAATTTTGAGAACTGGGTGATCCAGTAGGGCTTGGAGGCTACTAATTTTGTCTTCTTTGCTGAGGGAACACAAGATAATTCAGAGTTTATTCAGAAACTCAGGAAGAAAGCTTTTTTGCTAATCCAGTAGCTGGTGCTGGCAAACCACCCTTTTGTTGTCTTCAGTTTCTGTTAATGTGTTTCACCTTCCAGAGGAAAAGAAACACGAATTCCTGGTGGTATTGCTACATTTTTCTAGTCTTTAGTGTGGGTTAAACTACAGGAATAAGCCAAAACCTGGTACCTGCACAACAGATGTACATTATACCCAGTCCACATGCAGTTGTACTGGAATAACTCCCCTAAAAGCTTAAGTTACTGAACAGGTAGATTTACTTTTTTTTCTTCTCAGAGGGTGGTTATAACAGTTTGCACAACAGTTCCAACTTTAATAATTCTATATTTAATACACTTGTTAATCTTGGATGTGTTCATGGAGGTGTGTATACTTGATTTTGGATAAACTTGTGGCAAATAACGTAGAACACTGGCAGTCCAGTACTTTGATGTACCCAAGTTCTGTTTGGATATACTTGTCCTTTTGCTTTTCATGTAGTGAGAATTTCTATGTGAAAACAGTAAAAATGCACAAGTGAAAACAATAGTATGTGAGAAACCTGAGGTATGAGATGATGATTTCTGCTTTCCTACCTTTGAAAGGAAAAACTGAATGTCAGGCAGAGCTATTGCCAAAAGTTCCTGGAGCCTGATTCAATAGAGATACTGGCACAAGCATCCTCAAACTTCCTTTCTGAGCTGTTCTTTTAGGGGGCAAAATTAGGAGCATTTACATATCCGTGTGAGAAAGATGCAAATTCACTTGAAGGGTGTTGGAAAATGGAAAGTATGAATGTGCCAGTCTGCATTCTGTACATCACTGAAACTCAGATGTTCACATGTAATGGATGCAGAATACCAGGGAAGAGAAAAATGTACAGTGCCTTCCATCTCTTGTAGTGTTGTTGGAATTAATTTTCCCCCTCTTTTTTTCTACCCTCCAAAATTTTATTTTGACTAGGTTGGCGCCCTGCTTTCAAGTACTACAATATGTGGATTTCTCTCATCGGAGCTATTCTGTGCTGCATTGTAATGTTTGTCATTAATTGGTGGGCAGCACTTCTAACCTATGTCATAGTCCTTGGGCTTTACATCTATGTCACTTACAAGAAACCAGGTATGTACAGGGGCTTCTTTTGGTTGTGGAGGGGGGAAAGGAGGGAAAAAGTGATGGCCCTGGCACAGAAAAACCCCAGCAACTTCTTTCAGTTTGGACCACTAGATTAAATTTCTGTTTCAGGCTTTTGAGTTGTAATTAAATGGAATTTTGCCTGCATAGTCACTGCTGTTCCCCCTCCTCCCAAATTATGAAGATGCCACTTAGACATAAATGTGTGAATGATAATTGGAGGAAAAGACGCATATGGAAAATGGTAAATTCATTGCGGCCATCAAGAGATATGTATGGGAGCAAAAAGATGATAGTGGAGTTCTTCCTTTTCCACATAAAAATAATAATCTGAAAGGATCTGTGTAATCTAGCAGTTTTCCACTGAAAGCATCTGACTTTACTTAGGCAACGTTTTGAGATTCAGTTTTTTCTTTGCTGTGGTATAAAACAACTCAGCACAGCTTTTTTTCCTCAAGTGGTATTCTTTTGACTGTGAAGTTGTTGTGGTCTTTGAAATGTGGAGATAAAATGTCAGTTACTCCCTTCTTAACTTTTTTGCTAAAACTTCTACAGAAACGCTATGTTTAAATATAATTGCCTGTTAAGCTGTAGGGGTTGTTGACTAGTATTGTATAAAATGTAGCAAGGTGTAGCTTAAATCTGTGGGTTTAGTCAGTGTCCATCATTCATTTTGTGATCATGTAGCTTTACAAAGGACACCTGTAAATAACACATTGGATCCTAAAATCTTTCAACAGATGTGAACTGGGGATCCTCAACTCAAGCCTTGACTTACCTGAATGCGCTGCAGCATTCCATTCGGCTCTCAGGAGTGGAAGATCACGTGAAAAACTTCAGGTAACACTTGAACACAGAATTTTCTGTCTTTACTAGGCTGCTGTCATGAGGTTTGCTGTCAACGTTTCCATTAAGTCCATGTTCATCTCCTGTGATTCATCCAATTAAATGGAATTACAGATTGAGTGGGATTCTTAGTACAGGTGCCATCCTTTGAGGTATGAAGAACCTGGCAGCAACGTGGTTTTCAACAAAGCATCTGTGAAAATGAAATGGAGCAGCTAAAGAGATTGAGAGAGATTACTTCAGGGGATTTGTATGATACCACGTATTAATTATGATGATTATGAAAAATGATCACCTGTAATGAGTTCTGAAGTTTGGACACTTCCTCTTCTAAGGCTGATTTAAAAGTTGCCTTCGACTTATTTTTGCACTAGGTTGGCTCTGCCTTCTGAAGGAAAGTAATGTAAAAGTGAGCAGATGATTCCAGTATTTCTGCTGGACACAGAAGAATCTAAGCTACAAAATGCAAGGGATGTGACTTACCAGTGGGGAAGAAAGACTTAATCCCTCTGACCTAGTCTTGTCTAAAATCTGTTCCTGAGCTTTTTAAATGTGTAGATTTTCAGATTTAATGGGATTATGGAATTTTTTGCAATTAGTCATAGATCTGCTGACAGTTGGATAACAGCTGATGTTTTCTTAATTTAACCTAGTCTTATAAAAGTGGATGAGGTTATTACATTTGCAGTGATGAGTATGTTGTTAAGGCTAATATTTGGAAGAAACTTTTCTGTTAATTAAAAAGCCCCAGAACTCCAGATTAATTCTAATTCCAATCTTCTTTTTCCCCTCATAATTCTAGACCTCAGTGCTTAATTATGACAGGTGCTCCAAATGCACGTCCAGCTTTGCTTCACCTTGTCCATGCTTTCACCAAGAATGTGGGCTTGATGATCTGTGGCCATGTACATATGGTAAGTTTATTCTGTCTTTACTTTATAAAGTTACCTTGGTGGTGTTTTTCTTCTCTCTGCTTTGGGGTTTGATTTGGTTTTTTTTTAACCCGTTTGACTTCGTTTCTGGCTCATGTTTAAGTTTTGGTTCATTTATTTGTTTGGGTTGGTTTTTTTTTTTTAAATGAAAGCATCATTAGACATTAAAAAGTGCATGAAGAGATTTACTGGTAAGTTTTGCTAATGTATGGGTCATCACTATTTCAGTTAGGTGTACTATAGGGGAAAATTTGTAAAAAACCAGTACCTTTGATAATTTAATGCTTAAATGCTGAAGGACCTTTTACTTCTAATTGAAGTGCACACTGGGAGATTGATTCCCTTATAGAGTTCTTAAAAAGCCTGTGAGAAAAGAAACCTTCTTGAGCAGGGAAGTCAGTATCAGTTTAGCCAATAGCTAAAAATTGCTTTTAACCTTCCAAGTTGCTATTTATTCCTTCAGTTATCAGAATCATTTAATTGTCAGGTGTTTCCTCTTCCCTTTCTGACCAGCCCCTGATATTTCACTAAGTATCCTTGGGTGTTTTTGTCAGAATATGAAGTGAGGATGTTTATGCAGAGGGTGTTGTGTGGGGATGGTTCTGCAAGGATATAATTCTAACAGTTCTTACTACTTCGTGTCTTATGTGGCAAACTTAAGAGTGGTTTTGTGAGGGTAGGAAGGAAGCAATTTTCAAGTAACTTCTCTTCAGAATCAGCTCATCATGAGTTGTGTTGATTGAGATGTAGGGTGGCTGTCATACACTGATCTGTACCAAAACTTCCATTTAGCTACAGATAGGCTGTGGCCTCTCTGATAAACTTAGCTAAACGCCATGTTACCACACTGGAATTGTGTGGTTTTGCTTCATATCTTCACTAAGAACATTTAAGCAAGTGTGTGCCTAAGAGATGTAATCCAGGACTGACACAGGTCACCTACCCAGACTTCTGCAAGGCCTTCAGCTCAGTCTCGTGTGACGTTGACATCTCCAAACTGAAGAGACCTGGGTCTGAAGGGTGGAGGATTCAGTGGAGGAGGAGTTGGCTGCATGGATGCAGCCAGGAGAGTTGTGGTCAATGGTTCCATGTGCAGCTGGAGGCTGGTGATGAGTGGTCTCCCTCAGGGCTGTGTTCTGGGACTGGGGGTCTTCAATACCTCCATAAGTGACATGGACAGGGAGAGCAGGGCCACCCTCAACAGGTCTGCAGCTGACACCAAGCTGAGGGTGCTGGTGACACACCTGAAAGACTTTGAATAAAAACATGGATTACTCTTAAATGTGTTTAAATTTATTGCACTTACCAAGTATGACTTGCTTCTGATCTAATGAACAGATCAGAGCAAATCAAGTTAATGCAGTCCACATAGAGATACTGTCTTAAGCTTTTAATTTCTGTCTATATAAACTTAATATTTCGGTGAATATTAAAGGACAAACTGAGTAATGCTAGGGAGATAAGATACCACAGATGTAATCACTGCCTTTCAAAAGTAGGGCTATACAGAAAAGAATAAGGTGATGTCATTCTTCTTGCAGGAAAGCAACTCTGAAGATTTTTTGGGAGCACATCCTTTCCTTATTTAAAATTACTTTCTTACAGCAAGGGTGGCACTACCTCATTCTTCAGTAGCTTTGACCATTTGGTTGAGTCTGTGTCCTTCTGCAAAAACTGGGCTGCTGTGCTCTTGACTGTACCTTGTCCTGTATTCTGCATTTTGATGTCTAGGAGGAGCACAAAAGATTCACTTCAACAGAAATAACATAAAGGAAGTATTTAAAGAGAGGGTGACTTTGACTGCAGGATACAAATACTCCCATAAAGTGTAATATTAAGTCACCCTGCATCTGTGTATGTTTCTTTACAAAGCCCTTTTCTTTTGAAACTATGTTAATGCTTTGGAGGACAAGCTGAGGCCCACCCCCTGGGGAAGAGGGTTGTGCTCTGCAGGAACAAGATTGCTAAAGTTTGAGCAACCCTCTTCCTAAGAATGGTAAAAGTTTTTCAGTTTTTGCTGCTGATAATGCCTGGTATTTTGTGGTTTGGGGTGTTTTTGATAGTGTGCAAGCATGTTTTGAGGTTCTCTGAGTTTGAATTTGTTTCTAGCAGTGACATTAAAAAATTGGGAGGGTGTTTTTTACTCTCATTACTCATATTCCGAATTCTTGTTCCCTCCCTCTTATTATTTCCTTCTTTTGAAAGGGTCCTCGGAGGCAAGCCATGAAGGAACTGTCAACTGATTTGGCTAAATATCAGCGATGGCTAATTAAAAACAAGATGAAAGCTTTCTATGCACCAGTGCATGCAGAGGACTTGAGGGATGGAGGACAATACTTGATGCAGGTATTATTTTAAAAAAAAGTTAAAGTGCTCAAGATGCACATCAAAATCAGAAGAGGCTTTATACTTCCTTTTGCAAAACTATTTTAAAGCTTTGACGAAAAGTACTTTCTTATTCTCATAATCAGAAAACAGAGCCTATAGTTGTGACATATTATTTTATAAAATACTTCCTGTTCTTCTTAGGCTGCTGGTTTGGGTAGAATGAGACCTAACACCCTTGTTGTTGGATTTAAGAAAAACTGGAGACAAGGTGATATGAGAGATGTTGAAACCTATATCAATTTATTCCAGTAAGTAGAAAATACAAAGTTTTAGCTGCTATGTTCCATTTCAGTATGTTTGGTAATAAGAAATATCTTAGTTACATGAAGTCTCTTTCAAGGGGACCTAGATTTTCCATTCAGCAGTGTTCAGTACCTTGGGTTTTTTCTGATATGGAAGTTAATAAGCAAGTCTTTATAGTTTAAGCAGATTAGAAATCTCCATAATAACTTTGTGTCTAAAAAGAGTTGTGGCAGAGGTCTGACGTTTGAGAGCTACTGTCTGAAAAGGAGTAGAAATACTGTAGTCACAAGATACACAGCACTGACACCCAGGCTAATAGAGAAGGGAGAAGGGAAATCCTGGAGTAACTTGACAGTACTGAAAGGCAGACCAGTTGTGGCTGAAAAATTTAATAAAGAGTAACTTGTGCTGCTACCCAAACACTTAAGAAAAAAAAAACAATGCTTATTTTACTTACACAGAGGTTTTTGTGTTCAGCTGAAGTGCTGGTTAACCCACTTCCTTTGTGCTTTATATTTCTCATTTTCTGTGCTTTTAAAAGAGAGAGAGACTGGGGCTTTAGGCTTTACAGGCAAATACTAGGAAAGGACCAAAAAAAGTCATCTCACCCAGGTCTTTAAGAGAAGAGCAGGGGCACCAAATACAGTGGAAAATTAAGGAAACACGTTGGTTAGTTTTTCTTTTTTTCCTATTTTATTTTGGGATGGCTTTTGCAGGAAGATCTGTCAAGGTCAGCAAGTCATGTGGTTCTCCACATCCCTAAAGAAACCTCAGGAGGTAATAACTGCAGGGCAGATGTATTTCTGGAAAACTAAGTTTCTGAAGCACACAATAGAAACACATCTAATCTCTACAAATCTAACACATTAAATAATGAAATTAAAATGCTCACTAATAGACAGAACAAATCTTAAATCAACCTCAATTTTTCTTGCGCTTATTATAGAATACATTGATACTTCAAACATTTCTAATCAAGTCTTTCTGCTTCTAAAGGGAAGTGTTTAATTAGTGAAATCCTGAGAAATTTCTGTCTGTGGAAATTATATGGAAGGGCGTTCTCTGATTTATGGTTGTTTATACTGAACAAGGTATCTATATGTAAAGGATGGTGTTTAATAACTAATGCAAACTGTATGATATGGTTAAGTTCATCTTTTTCTTGTCTTATATTTTGGGGGTGGGGTTGTTACTAATTTTACTCCACTTTTACTCAGCAATTTATTTGGGGTTTTTGTTCTTTTCTGCAGTAATGAAGTTCTACCCCTTTATTTTTGACTGGAGTGAGTTTCAACTTTATCAGATGTAACGGGACTAGGCACATTTTAGCTAACTTACAGCTAATTTGATATTAAATTACATCATCTTAGGTGTTTTTAATAGCCATATGTTTTGGAAAGATGTCACAAATCTTTAGTTCTCAGATCAAAAAGATCTACTCAAATCCCCTTTTTATTGGATGGAGAGAAAAATCCGTATTTCTTGGTATCTTAGTATCTGTGCAGAATTTGAGTGACCTGTTCAGGCTGCTTTTATTTAGTCACTGTTTACATCGTGGAGAGAGGGAGGAGAAGGAATAGGTATCCTCCCTAAATATTATTTTTCATAAAATGATTGGTAAATGTTTTGGAATTGAAACTAACATTCTAAAGCAAATTTATAATTTGGGACTTTCAACGGCAGTGCTTAATCACTGGAATTTGTTCAGGGAGGGTGCATTTTTCATTTGGAAAAGAAAAAGCTTTAAAATATTTTTTGTCCCTTTGTTTAGTGATGCCTTTGATGTTCAGTATGGTGTAGTTGTCATTCGCCTCAAGGAGGGCCTGGACATTTCTCACCTTCAGGGCCAAGGTATGACTTTGTTCCATCTGGTGAATTTGCTGTTCTAATTCCCTTCTAAAACTGCATTTTGAAAATACTAAAGCTTAGTAAAAAAATCAACAAAACACCACTGCTATGGTACAATAAAATTCAGTGAAATTAGTAAGTCTGAACTGTAAGATAGTAACCCATGGTCAGCAGCAGATCTTGGGTTTTCTGTGTTTCACCTTTTTGTATTTGCAAATTGGGTACAGCTGCTTCCAGAAAATCTGCTGCTTTCCTGAAACTAATTAGTGTTGCTGACAAGTTCGCAACAAATATTTGGGGCTCAAGCCCAGAAATTGTGAAAATCACAACAAATATTGCACTATGCAGGAATGCCATTGAGTTTGGTGTGGGTTCCCAACCCCTACACAGACTAGTTTGGGGACTCTGAGTAGTCTGAATCAAATTTGGAATGGTTTTCTATGTAGAAGACTTGGTTATGCTTTCTGAGTAGTGTTCTTAAGTGGAATGGTGTAATTTTAGTTAAATTCCAAGCCTGTGAGGTTTGGTGCAGCTGTCCTGATTTGAAAATGTGTAATTTGTTTGTGGTTTGCTCCATACAATGCTGCTACCTTGAGGAGAAGTGACACAAGGAGGGGCATCCTCCTGAAAGAGGAGGTTCCTTCACTAGAAAATATGATTGTTTTAGTATTTGGGGAGAGTCAGGGAGCCTGTAACTATGTGCAGGAGGGCAGAGGAGTGTGAGGAATGGCAAGGAGTGAACCTGCAGTGTGGAAACAGCACTGCTGAGAAAACTGGGAATGTAACACCAAGGTGTCAGAAGGATCTTGGTACCCACTGGGGACTGTGTGAGTTTGCTTCAGCTCTGACAGCTGCTCCACAGAAGCCAGACCTGGAAAAAAGTCTTGGCAGTGAGACAGACACACGTGGTCTGTGCCGTGCCTAAGGCTCATCTTCTTCTCGGAGTTAAAATCAGAAATGGAAAACATTTCACCAGGTGAGGTTTTTTTTTTTTTCCTTTTCTAGTTGTAGTTCCACAGTGTTACCTAGCTCTGTTTTTAGACTCTGGACATGCAATCACAACCACAACCTGGGAAAGTAACAGAAAATGACAGCTCTGCTCAGAGGAGGAGCCTCTTTGTGCTCTGAAGAAGCTCACAGAATACTTTTGTGTTGGTTTTCCTCCCCCCTGCCCTCTTTGCCATGGTCTAACAGTTGCAACAGCATGTAATTAATTTTTAGCGGACTCAGTATGGCCACATACCTCTGTTGATACTATTTGTAACAATTCAGTGGTTTCTAATAGTTTTTTTGCTTTCACAAAGATTTGCTGTCATCCCAAGAGAAATCTCCCTGCGCCAAGGATGTCATAGTAAAAGTGGATTATAGCAAGAAGTCTGAGACAGACACTTCCATAGCTTTTGCTCCATCATCCAGTGAAAGAACTCCCACTCCACGCAGAGGTAACTGCTAGTTAGCAATGAACCTTGAATTCTCACTCTTTCTCTCTCTCATTCCTCCTCAGTTCCTCTCTCTCATTGCCCAGGGATTATTTAGGGGATTTTTTTGTCTGTGGAATATAAGTGTTATGCTTTTATAGATGTTGATGTCTAATCTCTTTAGTACTTTGGGTCAGATCTTACTAGTTTGTACAATAAATATTGTTTCTAGTCCCATAAATAAACCAGGTGGTAGGCAATGACTTACAATAGTTTTTTTGTTTTGTTACTGTGTTTGAGAGACAGTCAAAAATGCTTGAGGATTGTGCCCCACATCTGTATGTTATGAGTGATTGGAAGGCTGCTAAACTTATGGAGGTTAGTTCATCTCAGACTAGAATGTTATGTGCATATTAACAGATACAAATCATTCAAGATACTTTGACATGACAATAAACAACTTTACTCTTTTCTTACAAAGCAAAAGCCTTAATACTTAGATGGGTAGTGGAGGTATATATAACTTTTTTGAAGTACAAATGAGTCTTAGGATTTGGTAGACTGCATTTGTGTGCTTTTTCTCTGTGCAAAAAACCCACTTCATTTCTCATCTTTATTTTCTAATTTTTTTTTAAATTTACATTTGTATTGTGTTCATTAATATCACAAAGGAAATTAACCTTTTTATTTTGTATCTCTAAAAACCTTCCAGAGGAGGATGAGGATGGAAAGACTCCAGCACAACCACTGTTGAATAAAGGCAGGCATTTTCCATCTTTTTGTGTTAAATCATTCTTTCACATGGTTGATTTCAGTTTTCCTTTCGTAATTCTTTCTACACCTAAGTATAAGAGAGGAAAATACCAGCCATGAAGTGTTTATTTGTTTCTTGATATCTGCTTTAGAATGTGCTTCATCCTTAGGGACTAGGCTGTGGGGGAGAAAAAAAAAAAAAAAAACAACATTGTGGAAATTCCCAGAAGTTGCTACTGAGAAAGGATTGTGCATAAGTGTTGGAATTCAAAAACAAACTAAAAAATTCTTCTCTTAAAGTAACATTTGAAATGTGTTCAGGACCTTTCTGCTTTCTCAGTTCTGTGTCTCAGGTGTCTGTCTGGGTCCTTGCTTGGTTCAGGAAATACCATCAGATGGTGTAGTGGAAGTGCTCTCAGTTTATCACTGTACTTACCAAAGTCATGGTTGTTGCTCTGTTATTTGGAAATCATTCAATATCCTGAGAATTAAGGCTTAGAACTCAATGAGGTGAACACATTGAAATAATGCAAAGTAGTCTTTCAAATCAGCATTTTGAGAAATTAACTAAGCAGCTTTTACTTCCTCGTTTATTTCAGGCTTGTTCTGAGTTAATCAGGTATTTTTGCCTTAACTGCAATTCATCTGAACTGCTTTGACATTTTCTTCGTAATTTCAGCAGCTAGAAGCTTTTGTGTTTTAATAATGGAAAGTGAGATTATATCTTGAAGCACAAGATGGCAGTTTGGAAGAAGTCCCAGTATGCAATAAAGTAGTATATTAATGTAAATCAGTCACAGATGTGCTCTAAATTTAAAAAATTCCTAATAAAATAAGGACAGAGACAAATGTCAGACTCCTCGCTCTTGCTCAGACTGAGGTTTTAATTAAGAGAAAGAGGTTAGGGATTTTTTTCCTGCAGTTCAGAAAAAGGGATCTGTATTATTCTAACTGAAAATGCTATTATTGTCTTGTTCTCAGTAAATCAAATAACTTTTTACGCAAAACAGTACTTTTTGCAAAAGAGCCCAATATGCATAAATAGCTTTTAGTTTTACCTCATGCTTAAAGAAAACTGGATTTAAGGAAAGAATTGCTTAGGACGTGACATTTACTTGTAAGATCAGTTACCTACGTATTTTTAGGAAAATTCTGTCATTTGCAAGAGGTAGAGTGCATGGCCTAAAGCTCTGGAGCAAAGTTAATTAAATTGTCCAGGCAAATGTCTGTGTAAAGACCTCACACATCATTTATTTCTCAGATGCCTGCTAAATTACTTCAGCTGATGAAATTATGAGTCTCTAGATATCCTAAATACAGCCAGTTCAGTTTATATCCAGCCAATCAAAATTTGGAGTTGGGTTGGGGGAGCACAAAGGAAAATTTCAATTTAAAAATAGTATATCAGATAATGTTAAGAGTTGCATTTGATGATTTTCAAAGTGATTAGGCAAAACACTTGAAAACCAAAATTTCACCATATATTTTTCCAGATTCAAAGAGCTCATCCTCTCCTTTAAATATGGCTGACCAAAGACTTCTTGATGCCAGTTCTCAGTTCCAGAAGAAACAAGGCAAGAGCAATATTGATGTCTGGTGGCTCTTTGACGATGGAGGTAATGTGCTTTATAATTTAAAAAGCTTCAAATGTTGATAAAAAATTATTGGAGTAATTCTGGATTAGTTGTTAATAGACATCTGTCAGTCAGTTCATATAAAAGCTGTACTATTTAACAAAGTGCAATTTTCTTAATATGTCTCAAATTCTTTTCAAAACACAGGTTTGACACTTTTGATTCCTTACCTTATCACAACCAAGAAGAAGTGGAAGGACTGCAAGATCAGGGTGTTCATTGGTGGAAAAATAAACAGGATTGATCATGACAGAAGAGCGTAAGATTGCCTTAAAAATTCCATTTCAAATGCTAAAACAGCATGTTACACATTGGATTACTTTCTCTTCCTACTTGCCTTATTTCAGTTGTGCTTTGCTGGAGGTGTGATCATATTCTATTGTCTTTCTCAGAAAAAGGTTTTGTTTCCCCTGAATTGTTTTTGGATGAGTTACCTCAAACTGATTTTTCTGCAATATTATCTGACACTATTTTCAAATATTTTCTGAGATAATCTTCGAGAGAGATCTCCTCTCTTATTTTAAAGCCATAAAACTGTTTTTTTCCCGAAGCATATTGTTGATTTTTAGTCATATGCCAAGTCAGTTTGACTGTTGTCTTTGTTACATTTAAGATGCCTTTTTTCTGTTTCTTAAACCAGGGGTTCTTATTATCAAATATCTATCTGTTTAACCTGTGAAATAATTAAAAATATGATCATGTACAAAGGTTTGTTTTTCTGATGCAGGATGGCTACTTTGCTCAGCAAGTTTCGGATAGACTTCTCAGATATTATGGTCCTTGGGGATATTAATACTAAGCCAAAGAAAGAAAAGTAAGTCTCAAAACACATCTTGTTCATTGAATTTGTGATGTTTTTAATTTAGAACACTTCATTCTTTCCTACAGACGATATGGTACAGAAGATCCTGTGTTATTTAGTGTTTCACGAAAATGTGGGAAATTAAATAACAATAACTCCCCTGTCCAAGAATATAGAAATCTGTATTTTTTGAATCTCTGGCCCTTAGATTGTAATACTAAATTGAGAAAAATGAAGTTAAACAAAAAACCTGAATTGTCTGGAGCAGTCATCTCTAAGAAGAGAGATGTTCACCAAAACTTAAATGATCTGAATCTCATGAAGTCTTAGTTCAGTGTAACAAAGCTTGGTCTTGAAATAGCCTAATTTGGGTTTTTCTTTTTTTTTTCCATCTCCTTTTTTAACTTCCTTGGACTTCCAATGTACACAGGAATGATCATACATATGATATTCCTACTTTGAAGTTCAAAAAAGCATTAATTGTAGATGGCTTTCAGCACAAATTTAGAACAGAATGTGTATAATCTAAAAATATCCTTCTTTGCCATTATCCTCCTTTCCCTTCAGGCTTTCTTGAGTATGCTGAAGTTGTAAAAATATCTTTTATATGAGCATGCATTTATCTGAAAGTCTTGATACGCCATGGAAATTGAGAAGTGCTATTTTAGAACTTGGCTAAATGCTAAAGTTAATATGAGTTCTTTTGTACCCTTTTTAATAGTTTTTTCTAAAATGTATAGAACACATTGAGCAACTAAAACAAAGTAAAACTAAATATTTCTGGCACTCTAGTGCTTTTGCATATCCAGCTTCCAGGAGCCTGCTGCCTGAAAGGGGTAAAACTCTGATGGAGTAGCACCCATTTATGCACCACAGTTGAGATCCTAGAATAATGTGGAATTATTTTTGTTTAATATAAGTGATCCATGAATTATTTCTTCTGAGAGAGTTTTTCTTTCTGTCCTTATGGATACATCCCCACAATATATCCAAAATATTTTTAAATAGCACTTACGTATTAACAACAGCTGGAAACCAAGTGGAGGGAGATTCATTTTTAACAGGTGCTGTGCTGTATAATAATGTTATTATTAGATCTCCTTTTTGCTCAGCCCAAGAATAGCAGATCACATTTGTTTCCTTTCTTTTGATTAAGGTGAAGTCATTGTACAGTAAAGACCACCAAGGGTAGATATAAAGATGTTTTGTTTGTAAATGTGGGTATTTTTTGAAGGCAATGTGGGTAAAAAGGTAGGGTAACATGAGTTCTTCTTTCTAGCAGAAATTAATTCCTCCTTGATCTTCAGAAAGTTTTTTTCTGAAGTTCTTGGGCTAAAGTCCTGGTAAATTTAAAGTATTCATAATCTTACAAGTGCAACAGGAGGACTAATTTAGACGTCTGTGGTTTTTTTGTTTGAATGTGGCTCCTGGGCTGTACTGGAAAGAGATAAAAGAAGCAAAGTAAAAAGATCAAAGCCAGAATCCTAACAGCAATGGCATGAGACCTGATAGCTGGTTTTTACTGTAACATGTAAACTCCTCCTCCTTCAAAGTTAGTTCTGAAGAACCTGCTCCTGGTTATTGTCCCTTTTTTAAGGGTAGTACTGTTCAGCTTTTAAAATTAGAGGTAAATTTCTGAACTGAGTATAACTTCAACTGTATGGTGAATTGTTTGCTGAATCACAGTGTCTGCTTGTGCAAAAAGCTGAATTGATGTTCTCACTGCAACAGGCAGGGGAAAAAACCTTCATTTTTACATAGCAATAGAACTTAATTCCTGGTACCATGAAAATAATTTTTGACATAAAAACTCATATCTCTTCTGTTTGTTCATTTAATCCTTCCAGTATTGCAGCTTTTGAGGAAATGATAGAGCCCTTCCGACTTCATGAGGATGATAAAGAACAAGAAGCTGCAGATAAAATGAAGGAGGATGAACCATGGAGGATAACAGATAATGAGCTTGAGCTTTACAAAACAAAGGTTCTGGCTTTTTTAGAATGTTACATCAGTTAAAACTTCCTTCTTCTACTTCATTTCTGGTTGTGATAACAATGAGTTAATTCCTGCTATTTTCTCTCTTCCATAGCAGTTTTTATGAATAGCAGATAAAAAGTAGCATTTAGAACCATTTAGATGGTTCACAAAAGCAAAAAGGTTCTGCATTTGAGTATGGGCAGGGGCCAGACTGCCTTCCTACAGTATTTCAGCAGTTTGTTTAGAATCATGTAGTCTATAGCCAGGTGTTTGTGACTTCTTTTTTTTTTGACCAAGCTAATGTTTTTTGCTTCATTATTTAAAAAAAAAACCAACAAAAAACACCACTAAAACCAAACAATACTTTGTGCTGCAGAGGAGCAGTTAAAGATTTGACATCTTTCACAAAGTATTGTGCACCACAGACACACAAAAGTATTTCTTCTCAGGTGTTTCTTTGCATGAGAGAATAAATGGCATCCTGTATTAAGGCAGCACTTGGCTTACTCCCACATTCTAAGCTTGCTGCTTTTTTTCCCAACCTTACAACCATAGGTTTTTTGATAATGAGAACAAGTTTCCACACTGAGGTGGAAGTACCTATTTTTTTATTAATTACTCATTCCAGTTGGTCATACTGTTTCTTTTCCTTTTTTTTTTAAAGAATTTTTTCTAGTTTTTATGTAAAAGCTATTCCTAACAAGTTTCATTTTATTTACAGACTTACCGACAGATTAGGTTAAACGAGTTGCTGAAAGAACATTCAAGTACAGCTAACATAATTGTCATGTAAGTGAATTATTTGAATTTGTGGTGTTACCTGAATTTATATGGAGCTGTAATTTGAAATAGAAATCTAAATGCAGATCAGGAACAAGACTTTTCCTTGGCTTTGAAGTAGAGAAATATTCAAGATTTCAGTGCTAACTGTATTTATTTATTACAAGTATGGAGCCATTATTCTGCTGAAGAAAAAAATGTCCTTTTTAGTGTTGTTCTTTTCATTATGCTGCTTTAGTTGATCACCTCCAGATTTGTGGTGCAGCTCAGGATTCTCACATTCTTTCTACGTACTCCTATATGCAGTTACTCCCCTCTTTCTCAAGTCCTTCCTTTGATTTCCTTTTCTACAGGATCTCTCTAGATAAAATTGTCATCTTGCTCACAGATTTTTGGGGGATTGCTTTTGGTTTGAACAAGCAAGAGGCAGACTGTAGGTTTCTTACTGCTGTGTTTTAAAATGTTGAAGATGAGGAAAATGTCTTCAGCTTAGGAGGATTCTGCATGAAGCTGCCTGAATATTAACTGGTGTTAACAGGCCAAAAGTGAGGGGGTATAGATGTAAATGCCTGTGATGGTTCAGATACAGACTCTCAACTCATGAATTCTGAGGGAGGAAAAAAATAAAACTAAAAAGATCAGCAAATCTAACTTAACATTTAGACCTTTCTAGAATCATCTGTCGCATTTATTACGATCTAACTTGTGCATGGCCAGGTTTTTCTGCTCAGTGAATTGTTTTCCCCTGTGGCTTGCAGGAGCTTGCCAGTGGCACGGAAAGGGGCAGTTTCCAGTGCACTGTACATGGCCTGGCTGGAAGTCCTCTCTAAAGATCTGCCACCAATCCTCCTTGTTCGTGGGAATCACCAGAGTGTCCTCACCTTCTATTCCTAAGAGTGCTGCCCGTGGCACAGCTGTGATGAAATGGTACTGCAGTGCCCAGGGGAGAGTGACTGCCGTGGTCTATGGTTCATTAACATCACAAAGGCAAAAAGTGACTCTTCTTTCACTGTTTCACTGACTTGAAAGCACACAAGGAAAGTCACTGTATTTCTAAAGTTGTGACATCTTCAGTTGTATTCTATATTTTCTGTAATTTAATCTCGCTTAATGGGGGAGGATTCCTTGTTAGACTGAAGAACCAGACGAGCTTTTTGTTTGCTATTTGAATAGCAGCAATAAAATGTTGTATTTTTGATCAATGAAAGGATTATAGATTTATAAAAGCCTTTTAGCCTTGAGGTGCCTTCTGAAATTAACCAAATCTCACCCATACATCCTATTTTGTAAATTTATATAGAATGTCAAAATCTGCCTTCGACTAAGAGTTTCGATCAGACTTCCTTTAGTTTTTAGTCTATTCCATATTACAATAAAAATGAATGCTGCTTTTCAGTCTTCCATTGAGCTATTAGTTCTTAGTACTGTATGTTATCTATCGTCAGAAAGTTTTTTGTTTCTTTTTTTTGTTTGTTTGTTTGGTTTTTTTTATTATTTTATCTGTTAGATTTAAAGGTGAGAATTGGGGCAGGTCAACTGAACTAAAGCGAATTCCTGATGTTGCTGTCACTAGGTTTTGCAACAGTTAAAATAAAACTAATTCTGCTTGTAGAGAGGGTTCTTCTTCTCAAATTTGACAATGTGTACTACTTCAGCAGTAGTCTGAGACAGCTAATTTTATCTACCTTGGCAGAGGGTAGTATCCTCTTAGTCTTAGCTCTGCTGTCAAGTCAAGCTCATCTTGCTGGCTGAGGCTTTTTATCTAATACAAATTGGAAGAAAATAAAAGACCTGTCCTAGTTCTTGGCCTCTTATGTTTCAGTGTCACTTTCAACTTATTTTTTAAATAAAACTCGACTTAAGGCTTGAATGGGGATAATATAAGCAATGTGATGCTATCTAACAGAAAACAGTAAACACTATGTGGAATTGTGCTATCCAGTATGAAATGTAAAAGCTGCAGTTCTCTCGCATTTTTCAACAAATGGTTAAATGGACCACTGAGTTCTATGGGGAGATGTTTTTAGGTCAATTCATTCAGTTGTCAGAAAATGAATTTAGTCTTATTAAATAATACTCAGGTTTGATCGTCTAGCAATTTTGATCTATTCCATACATCCTACTTTATACATTTTCTATGTTCAATAAAGAAACTGCCAGTCTTGTGTGCCCTTTCATTGTATATTTTGGAAACTTCATAATTTAGTCTACTATGAACACCTGCAAAAGAAATTTCACTTGAGCCTTTGTATAAAGGTTAGTAATGTGAACTGTTTTTTAAATTCCTAATATTTTTTGGATAGAAAGGATTGCCTAAAAACATTTCAAAAGCTTTTGATATTAGCATTGGACATGCTACTGGATCAGTTTACCAGTGGGTGAGTGACTTTCATTTAAGGATGCACAGAAAAGGTTTTCTGGGTTTTGTGGGGGTTTGTTTGTTTGTTTGGTTTGTTTGAGGGTTGTTTTGTTTCTTGGGTTTTTTTGCTAAATACAGGATCAAATTGAAATGTAACTGTTCCTTTTGAAGGACAAAGTATAATCATTGTGTGGCAAGGTAGAGCTTCAACTTCTTGTGATTAAAGATAAAAATACACTGTGCAGTGTGCACTGTTGTCAAGTTCTTGGTAAACTGCGAAAAATCCTTTTTTTTTTTCTTTTTTTTTTCTGTTTCTGTCAATTGGATTTGAGACTATGGAATCATTTCACTTTTGAAAAACTTCTAAGAAAAACAAACATGCATGTCTTGCTGCTAAGTGTGAGATAACTGATGCCAGCATGAGCCCAGCTTGTTATGATAAAACATTGTAAGACAGTGTGGGGTCAAAGCGATGTTTCCTTCCAGGTGAGAGGATGTGGATCAAACTTACCAACAGAAATATCACAGGTTTTACAGTGTTTTGTAGGGGATAAGGTTGTCACATAGTGCATATGGAATCATTGCCACACTTCTCCTTGTTTAGTGGGTAACATTCTTTTGAGCAGATGGACAGTATGGCATGGACTTAGTGCTGCTATCTTAAAAACAAAATACAAAAAACAAAACGTGCACAGGTACACTTATTTAAGAAGGTTTGTTTGCCCATTCAGGAAACCATTGCTTGTGATCTGTAACACGACACAGAAACCAAATGAAGTGTGTGTATACATGCATATATGTGTATAAAATTATATAAAGTATATCTAAATATGCATAATGGGGATAGTTAAGGTCATGTCTGTGAAACACCATAGGATGCTTTTCACATGCACTCTCAGGAGTCCACTAATGCTAGGAATGAGGGCAAGTTCAAGGATTATTTGCTCACTTAAAATTGAACAGTTAATGGTAATTGTCTGCAACAGATGTCAGTTAGTGGCAGTCACTCCAACTCCTGCTTTGATTTTGACGCCAAATTTACTTATGTTCCAATCATCATTAATTACATGGAAAATTAAATCACTTACACATGGCAATTCATACCTTCTTCTAGATTAGGTTCCTTTGTATGGGTTTAGAAAGACAATAGTAGCTGGTGAAAATCAATTATTTATTTGTTCACTTGTATTTAGGTTTCCTTTTACATACATTCTTTTTATATGCTTTTTTTCTGACATTACATATTTAAAAAAATAACTAAAAATAATTTAAAATATTTGAGCGTTAGTGGGTCACGGCCCACTTGGTTTGAGGATGTAAGATTTGACACTGTACTGTAACTGTCCCACACAAATGCTTTTCTAATGTTTTAACGTAATTATTGCAGTTAATACTTTGTACCAGGGGGATGTCACTGCAATAAAAGAAGTGAATTCAATACAACTCTGTTGTCTAATAAAGCCCTTTTTTTTTTTTTTTGGTGGGAGGGGAATAATGTTCATAAATCAACAGGTTAATGCTGAATTTGGTTCCTGACATGAATATAGCTATTGCATCCCTCTAAAAATTACCTTTGTAGTGGAATTTGCACAGGACCAGTGGAACTTAAAGCAATTCATGTGTCTGGTATAAGACCAAAACCATGGTTTTTTGGGGGGAGGAATGTTTGCCTCTCATAGGTCTAGAAACAGCAGTTGTTGTGTAAGAAATTAACCTTGTAGTATTTGCCATGACTTGCCAGACAGCACAGACCCATCCTCAGCCCCTGGTGTGTGTCTCAGTGCAGTGGTGGTATCTGAAAACCTGTTCCAATTCATTTTGGAATGAAAAGGATTCTCTTAACTCCTCTTTCTCCCATTAAAATAGAAGTCCACTGGGATGTGAAATGTGTTGGGGAAGCAGCTTCTCAGACTGTTGCAAAGTTGCTCTGTAAGCAAGACATGTTTGTCCCTAATTTCAGTACACTCCACTAAAAAGTACTGAAAATTGGAAGTTCAAAAGCATAAAGAAAGGGTGACTTCTGTCATTAAAATCCTACAGGACATTGAAAAACTTTAATATCTCACCAGTTTTGGTGTTTAATCCCTGCTACATTCAGAGCTCTTCGGCATATCCATTGTTAGTCGTGTTTAAATCGAGGCCTTAGGAGTGAGGTTTGGAGGCCACTGGGAAGGGAAAGCTTGTTAAAAATACCCTGCCAGCTCCCATGGCATTGGCATTACCCTGGTTTACTCTCTAAAGAGGCAGAGAAGGTTTGTAGCAGCTTTTTCTAGATCCTCCTGTTTGCTTGGAGCAGTGTGAAGAGGTGGATCTGAGTAATGACATTATCTTTTGCTGAATTCATGCACTAGTGACCTCTGGCATGTGTTTGAAGGATAAAAAATGAGGATTTGATCAAGGTCTGATCCCATCACTTCACAAGAGTGTGAAGGCTCACACTGCAGAGAATGACTGCTGTGTTTTTGTTTTGAAACAGGGAAACAGGACACCCATCACCTTGGTGCTTGTTCTTCACCAGCCTTAGTTAATACTTCTCACATGATCCTGTAAATCCAAAACCTGGTTTGTGTTCAGCTGGGGTGGGAGCCAGGCTTCAGGTCAGTGTGAGCACACAGGCAGCCAGTGGTGCCTCCTCAGTCCTTCCTGCTGTTCTGCCTTTGTGTGCTGCAGAACAGGTTTCCAGGGTTAACTCTGGATGAGGTTGGTGGAGGCCACTGCCTGTGTTTAGGACAGAGGGAGGTGGAAGCCGGCCCAAAGCTGTGAGTGTTCAACATGGAAGGAGGAAACAGTGCAGCAGTAGCAGGCACATTCTCCAAACAGCAGCAGGGAAGATGTTTTTCCTGACGGACAGGAGGCTTGCTACGCCCAGAGGTGCACCTGGTGCTGACAGGCTGTGCTCCATCCTTGGGGCTCCTCTGCACTTGCTGGCAGCTGCGCGAACAGCAGTTACCGAGGCGAGCCTGTGCTGACTCCTTACACCCCTGTCCCCGCTGAACTAAGAGCAGCAAAAGGAACCTGGCAGCAGTTTCTTGGTCTCTCCTGCAATCTGCCTGCTGTCTCCTCCAGAAAACATTGTCCTTCTATCTCCAGGAAGCCTCTCTGCACCCTGCCTGCACAGCCAGCTTTATGTGCACCTCACAACACAACAGGGAGCAAGGAAAGGGATTTCAACTGTCAGGCCACGTTAAATCAAACTTTTCACCACATCTTCCTCTAAAGATCTCTCAGTAGAGAGCCAGTCTACAGAAAGCAACAGAAAAGGCCTGCAGGGAAAAGTCAGCCTGCTCTGCCTTGCTAATAGTGATGTAAAAATAAAAGTAAAGCAGCCTGTCTTGTGGCCCTCACAGCCCTCTCACCCTTGTTGACAGCAATCTAATGGCAGTAGCCCCCGGCTCTGAGAGATTTGCCTCACAATCCTGCTCCCTGGGGTCTGGGGAAAACTGACCCTGCTGAGCTGCAGCCAGGGCAAGCTCCAGCGTGAGGTTCCATGTCCAGGTACATCCCCTGGCAGCACCTCCGATCCCTCCGCAGCGACAATAGAACTCCTGCTAATGGAACATCATTTTTGGGAAGGAAAATCCTATTCCTGTACAGTTTCGAGGAGTTCCAGCTAAAATCGTATCACCAGGTGGCACCACTGCCTTTCAGCATTTCATGTAATGCCTGAAGCTGCGCTGTCAAATGCACTGTTCTATTGGTTTCATTCATTAAATAACATAGTACTTTGAATAAACAACAACTATCGGCATAATAACATTGCTTTCCTCTTTTTTCTTTTTATAATTTTGACTGGACTGGTGAAGAGTTTAATATTAATTCTGCCGGGCCCTGTGGGAAAAAAAATACTGTGGTTTTGCTCCTAAGAGATACAGGAACCTTCAAGCAGAAGCTGCCTGATGAGTTCAAACAGCCTTTTTACCACCAGGTAACCATTTCATAACACTCTGGGTGATGCTTGCTTTTCTCAGTGGTTCTTTCCAGCTGTGTTAACCTTAGAGAGCAGAAGGAGAAATGCTGCAGGCAGAGAGAGATGTTAGAACACACTGGCATGTCCCATCTAGTTTCAGAGTGATCTATGACATTCCAATAAGGCATTTTACTTCATAAGTAACAAACAAGACAACTGTCTGCCACTTCCAACTACAAAGGTGGGAGGTGGGCAAAAGAAAATGCTTTTTGTCATCCTGAAATATTCAGGGACTGGCTGTTCAAAGTACTGAGGGAAACTGAATCGTGTAGCACTAGGCACATTTTCAAGTTAATTTAGCTTGAAAATAACTTTATCACTCTGTTGAACAGTTTTACAGCTACTAAATCTTGGAACATCTCTGCAATTAAATTTGTCCATGCAAAACAGATGGTAACATGGAGTCAGTCACGAGCAAAGTATTTCCACAGGCTCTGGCTGAAAATTAAAGAGCTGGGATTAGCCTTGAAATATCCTCACTCCTGGCCCTGTGAGGTTACTAATTTTTTCAGACCAAGCTGTCTGTCTGGATGGTTTAACCACAGCATTGCAAATTATAAGGGACTCTTGAACAATTCCATTGTACTGCTGTTGCCAATCGCATACAGCAACATTTAGAGAAGTATTAAATAAAATTACACTTCAAATAAGGGATGGGTCACCTGTGCAAAAGAATATGCCAGATAATCCAGTGTTAGCCTGTGTGTTTTGTAAACCCCAGGGGCAATTTAATGCCGCTCCTCTCTCATGGGTAGCAGTGCTGAAGAAAAAAATTGAATTAAAACCATTTGATAAAGTGCAAAAACATCAGCACAAAAGTCAGGCTTGTAGTTTAAGCACCTGGAAATCATGGCAGGTCAAAGCACAGTGCCTGCCAAGAGGAGCAAACAGCACTCTGCAGAGTCAACCAAGGACAGCTATTTGCAGAATTAGCAGGTGAAATCAAGGCTAACCACACACTAGTGTGGGCTTTCACGTGGGATTTTGGCTAACCTCATACAGATTTCATTTTATGGAGCGTTGTTAAGAGTCTTTGTTCTCATTAAAATCTTTCTGTACCCTTCAAGCAGTAATAGTAGTAACTCAGGCATGGCAGGATGTATGAGGAAAGTTCAGCCTTTGGCAAATACAAGACAAAGCTTACTGAGCACTCTTTATTCATGATATTTTTGTTTTCATTGTATTGTAGGGCTTGGGGGTAGCTTTCATGTTCTTGCCATGTTTGTAAGGATCTAGAAAAACGAGGCTTGATTCTCAGCTGAGACTTGGAAGTGCAAGGTTACGATTTCCTCTCTAGCCAGAACACAGATCTCACTTTTTCCATCCTGTTGGCCAACCCTCAAACCCATCAGTCACTCTAGAAAACCCATCCTGCCCTGGACACAAAACATTCCAGCATTAATTTGTGGTTTTGGAGTCTTTGCAAATGCATCCATGTGCCATCACTCCAAATGCATCACAGTCGAGAAGTTTTCACTTTCCCAGGATTAAACACAGTTAGTAATAAAACCCATCTTCTCCTACTGTGGCTTTGGCTGTATGTAGTCAGTCTCTAAATAAAGGACAGTAAGCTCTGAGCTGGTAGTTTTGGCATTGTTCTGATAGTAATTGACCATATTCTTTGGCAGCTTTTATGCCAGGAAACAACTTACTGGTAGATTTGGAATTCAGATCAAATCCTTTTTTTTCTTTTCATTTTGCTGTAATAATAATAATACTTTCTTTTAATGGGAAACACCTAAAATCAATTTTTTTTTGTAATTTCTTTAAAATAACACTTTAAAATTACTCTTTGTAGTCTACTTTAAAACATTCCTGTGGGATAATAAATAGTTTCTGATAAAGAAAAATCAAATACCTAGACCAGCTTGTTCCTTCAGTCCCTGAGCCTAAGGGAAGATACTTCCCAAATCTAAACAAAAGCAGGCAAAGATGTGTAGTTTCACTGCCTTCGCTGCAATATACGTACAGACCTTTTAAACTGGCCTGGGGTATGTGGAGCTTGAAGGAATAACAATGTTCGCCCTAAGATCTCAGATTTTGGTGGTGGTTTTAGTAAAAGTGAGGCTGGTCAGGTCACATTGTCTGACAGGTTTTGGAAATTGGTGCTGTTCATCCTCCAGGTGAGACACTTTTGAGCAGTTATTGGGGGATGGGCTGCAGTTCCCTAGGAGGCTGCTGGTTTGTTTTAAGGAACAGAAATATTCCTGTTTCTTAAGAGGTGTTGGAGAAATTTGTTCACTCTCCCACTTGGTTTTGTGACCTGTTGGGGCACACACATTTCAGGTGTATTCTGAGGCACTTAAGTGCTCCTGTCAGAGCAGAAAGGAATAGAAGGTCACCTGCAAAAATGCTGGAGGCATCTCACGTCTGGGCTTAGGAGCTGAGAGTCTTGAAAATTTATGTGTCTGCCACGAGAGTAGCTGTGAAATGATCTGGTGGAGTGAACTGGCAGAGGATGAATCCCTGTGAATGAGATCCTGTGGTTCTGAGTTCTGCTTTGGAGAAGACATCAAAAGTGTGGTAAGGAAACACACATCAGGACAAGGAGGGTGTATGAACGCCTTCTGTGCATTCTAATTTCTTTTTTTTTTTTTTTTTTAAACCACTTTGTACTATGGAAGGGCTTAAAGTGGTTTGCCTTTTTTTCTGCACTGCTTTTTGTCTTTTTATTTTTTTCAGTATAAACCATTTAGTTATGGAATGCTTGATATTTGATCACTGAAAATTTGGTGTTTTGACAGCTTGTGTGGACCATATTCTGGATTCTGCGTCCTCTTATTTTTAACAGATCTTGGTTTTTCTCTGGGTCACTTCAGAATATTTGTTCTTGGTTGACCCTGTAACCAATTATTTGGTGCAGGCTGCATTCTACACCTGAATGCACAGTTCTTTGTATGCTACTGCATGGCTGAAAGTGAAAAGTTAAGAAAAGAATTGATTTTTTTCTTTAATTAAGTAGTAACACTAAACGAAAGCAAATCTAAGGAGCTTTCATAGGAAGGTGGTGGTTATTTCACAAAAAAAAATATTTATATGATACATAAATACTTTCAGTATTTAATCTGGAGACAAAGAACCCGGCAATTAAGAGTGGTTTCTTCTCGTGTATAGAAGGAATTTCTGTTTTATTCATTTCGGAAAGTATTGTCTGGACAATGGAGAAGGCAGATCTGGCAGTGTGATTTTAACATTTTTGCATGTTCTGTGGATAAATAAATATGACCCCCTTTTCTATCTGTGTTCATCCTGGAACTTCAGAAACATTAAAAAACCACTGCTTTCCACCAAGGACGGGTTTGTTGTTTGTGTTTGTTTGTTTTTACCAACCATGCCGAGTTATATCCATATTTTATGCCCTTCTCATGTTGTCACTTACTGGGGTTATTTTTGCCCTTGCCAGCAGCACTGTTTTCATGGGTGTTTAATGTAACTTCAAGGAAACAAGAGCTTTTCATGCATTCCCTTTGCTGGTGCTCCATTCAAGGTTTGGTCGCTGTGGTTTGTTTTCCTTGGGCCCTTCCTTGGGCTGTGCTTTCCTTAGGAGCACATGCCCTGGTGAAGGGCAGCTCAGTTTTCCTCCCACTGGAGGAGGCTGGGGAACACAGAGGAGCAGCCAGGACACCAAACACAAACACAGGAGCCAGCTCAGGCCATTTAATCCCATTCTGCTCAGTGCTGCCTGAAGCAAGAGAGGCTCCTTTGCATGGGAAAGGAGGTTTAGGCTAAGGAAGTCCTGGGTGTAAATCAGTTCATCCAGCAGGAGAAAAGACTCATCTGTGATTAGCTCCATATTCCACAAACTATCATATTTTGAAGTGTGTGTGTGTGTGTTTATGAAATTTACATGCGTGTTCTCAGCAGCTGAGAAGTTGCTTATAACAATAAAATTTCCTTTCAGTCATCTTCTGCTTCCATCTTGGCTTCAAAACTGGGTTCCCTGACAGCTGCTGTTTAGCCAAAAAAACAGCTGTTTTGGGACTGGATGGATCTCAATATTCTGTGGAACGCTTAGAAATAGCATTTCTTTGCATCATGTGATAAGAAAGAAGGGGAATTTAAATCTGTTTAATTAATGGCATGTCTGGTATACTTGGTATTTTCCATGGAGTGATATTAATAGATGAGCTACACCAGGAGACATCCCAGTGAATCTCAGCTCTAATTCAAGAGCAGCTGTTTGAGACCATCACCCTGTGCTTGGTCTGTGTAAAAATAGTGCACAATGTCAGCATTTCACTAGGCATGCTGAAATTAAAAAAAAAAAGCCTAAAATGCTGTGCCTCTCCAAGGATTCAATGAATGGTTCAGAAAAGGGTTTTTCTACAAAGTTGAGAGGCCTGTGGAGAAACACACTGCACTTTCCAGAGGTGTGTCTGCTGCTGGCAGAACTGTCTGGTGATCAATCTTACTGATGAAGATTGAGGGACAGGGAGCTAAGGTATCTCAGCAGTGAGTTTGGCCTTAAAAATACTGTAGTTTTGGTTTTATGGTTTTTTGGTTGTTTTTTTTTTTTTTTTTATTTAATCTATCTTATCTAAGCTCTGTGAGACACTGGATAGATCTAACAACAGGCATCTCAAGCTGAATCTTGGTTCTTAACTACAGGTTTTCAGTCTTGCAGCTCTGTGTTTGAAACAATGGCTTGAAAAGAAGGCAGCCAGCCAAATACTGGCTGTCATTTTACAGTGTAAGAAGAAAATGTAAAACTGTGAGACAGAAATTGTTAAGCCAGTGTTTGGATAATTTATGAGTAGTTTAGATGAGGGGGGAAAGGAATTCTGATTATCAGATGGTGTGGGATTTCAGACTTCATTCTAGACCTGAAGGTTGGGATTATACCTAAAACTAGGGCCTGGAAATGAGGGCAACTTGCATGTGAAGGGCTCAATAGCAGGAGACTGGGGCTGGCGTTCTAATCTTAGTTTTAAGAAATTAAGCATGAAATATGTAGGCTATACAAGTTTAAAAACTCATTTGGAAGAGGGAGGAATTGTTGGATTTGTCCCAGAATTACCAGCTCTGCTTCTTGACATTGCTTCTCTGTGGCTGTGCATACACACAGGTAAAAATATGTGCACAAAATCATGACCTAGGCTTCCTACCCAATTATAGCACACCAGGTGTGTTGTATTTGTACCACACAACTTTTCCTTGTTGATATTAAATGTTTACACCTGACTGAGGCCATCTGTGCCTGCCAGTGTTGTGTGGGAGCAGTTCTTCTCAAATGTCTACCTCACAAAACTGCTTTTATTTCTGATCTTTAAGAATTCATGGCTTTCAGGAATGTAGTATGATTTGGGGAGAACAGTTCAATTACCATTTTACCTTGGGGGTGAACTACTTGGCAGGGTTTCTATTGAATTGGTAAGTTTTCAGTCAGTTCCTTTTCAGCCTTCTGCTGGATGATTTTTCTGGAGCAGACAGAACAACAGTGAAATTGGTGCCTCTGGCTGTTATGGTTGCTCTGTATGTTGAGTTTTACCTTAAAGGTAAAGTTTTTTGAAAAAACTGAATGTTCATCTGAATGTTTTAGTCAGGTGGTTATTTGATATTCCCTCTCCCCATCCTGTGTGGGGCTCTCTCCACATAAAGAACAGCAAGGCCTGGAGATATGAAGATTATTTTACAGAACGCAGGGAGGCCTTTTTATCTCCCTCACTTAGGGACATAATGAATTCTTTCTGCTAAATAAATAAACTGGGGGTCACATCCTGTTTTCTTGAACGCATATTCGTTCTCTGGATTCAAAATAACAAGCCAGACCTTGGGAATACAGTTAATTTTCAGCTGTGAGTTTGGTGATCTGGCCTAAAATTCCAAGTACTTCCAGAATTCAGGTGTGGTGGTGACAGCAATTAATCAGTTCTCATCATTGCAGAGAAGAGGGAGTGTCTGTCTAGCCATGTGCATATTTGTGTTGTTTTGGGGTTGAATGTTGTTTTGTTTGGGTTTTTTTTGTTTTCTTGGTTTTTGGTTTTTTTTTTGGCAGCTTCTTATCAATCTTACCCAGGGGCAAACCTTAGTAGCAATTGAGGGGTTTTTGAGTCTACATAGTTCAGGAAATGCTAGAGGTTGAAGCATAGAAATACCAGGTATTTCTATAAGAATCTGAGCAATATAGAAATACCAGAATTGGACAAAAACTGCAGAGAAGTGTGGCATATTTACTTTATGTAAAAACATTGTTAGTCACAGGATTTTGAAATTTACCAAAAAAACCCTGCTTGTGTAACAAGTGCTTTTTGAGGCATCAAAGGGATGGCACACCAAGAGCTGCTCCTGCTGGCATTCTTTGTGTCTGGAGGTCTGGTTTTGGCCATGAGTAGAAATGGAAATGCTATCACATTCCTAAGTAATTTTAATTAGTTGCTTTAATTAATTTTAAGCAGAGACCACGTTTAGCCAGCACTAGTTAGATTTCTTCACAGACTCTTATTGTTCATCATTAAATCACTAAAAACTTAATTTTGCTAAGACTAACCCTGACAAGCTTCTATAAACAAAGCCAAAGGGAGTTGAAGATTGGACATCTGGGATCCTAAATTCATGGCACTTCAAGGATGTTGGAGTAACCAGAAGATACAGAGAAGATGAAGGTCTGGAAAGTTGGTAACTCCCTGTCTGAAAAAAAGATGATGAAATGACTAAAAATGTGGGCCAAATGAGCATGACAAATGAAAAATCAATAACCAACAGAGGAAAGAGCACTAATTAATGAAGAGAGTTATGTAGTTTGGAACGAACAATAATTTCACTGTTTGCAAAAAATGTATCAATGAGTGAAAAAGCTTTGCATCAGCTTCAGTGTGGGGGCTGAAAAACTGAAAACCACACTCACAAACCCTGGCCAAGAATAAAGCCATGCCTGACTTGCTAACACAAAAAAGACAGTGTTAGAGAGGGTTGTATTTTTCCTGACATTTTCATGGGGTTTGGGTATTGACCTCATTTTTGACAAGCCCAGGCAGGGAGGAGGCCTGGGGAGGTTTCAGCTCCTGCTAAAACCGTGCCCAAAGACACAGGTCAGACCTCTCTGCAACCACCCATGCTGACGTGGTTGGCTTCTGGGAACGTGTGAGAAACCACCTCCTCCACCAGTTCTGTAACTCTGTGGGAGCAAAGAACTCATTTCCTATCTCTGCTACAGCAAGTTGGTGTCAAACATATGAACAGTCACAACAGGGACCAAGGATTTTGTCTTAGATACGAAATGTAGTTCTTCCCTCTCACATTTTCATTCCCTCCTGCTTTATGAATTGTGAATATTCACCTCCTCGGAGTGAAGTTCATAAACCCAGCCCTTTTCTTGGATTTAAGGCGTGCCTGTTCTGCAGCTTCAGTTTAGTTTAGGTGTGTAATCTTAATTTATTACACATGGTAAGAATTAAGAAACACTCAGGGCAGTGAGGTTTTTGCTGTATTTAGTTTTGCAGTGCATTGCCACTCCTGGGTTCTTCCGTGGGTTCAGCTGTCATCTGCAGACCTCAGTCCGAGCTGTGACTGCTGATTCCCAGCCAGCACAATAAAATCCCCCACAAGAATCCCACAGCCCCTCCTAGAATCCTGACTGCCTATGCTTAGCTATGCCAACAGTTCATGTATAAAGAATTGTATGGGCCTAACTGAGCCTTTTATACAACTTTGTCCTGAGGGATTAAAGATGGCAAACCAGACATATTTATGTGAGTAATATAATTATATTTTTTTAAATTTATGATGATGATTAGACTAGGAGACTTTAATCAAACCTGTGTCTGTACTACACAGTATAGACAGTTGTAACTAAAGTCCCTGCTGCCTAGGCCTTCCTTAGGTCTTACAGTTAGTCATGAAAATCTTGTTTTGAGTTGCCATGAGACACTGCAGGCTCTCCTAAATAGAAAGGTTTTAATTTTACTTTTTGCAACAGACTAGGGGGCTCTGTAGCTTCCTGGGACACCAGTTTTTCTGTGAATGTGTAGTCAGCTTTCTCATTAAAACACCAGAAGTTGTAAAGAGGTAGAATTTAGAGAAATGGGTATGGAAATATATACTGTGACAGGCTGGATTGCAAAGAGATTTTGGACTTCTTCCTTGGGATTTTTTTTCTTCTAGTTATTTTTTCATCTGGATTTCAGGTCTCTTTATTTCTGTAGATGTCAGTCATTTTACCAAGAAGCAGCTTTGAATCCTAATGAAACTTGCACAACCATATCTGAAAGTAATGTCAAATAAATGTGGTACCAGACTCCATTACTGGCTGTTGCTTTAAATCAATCACCAGTTTAACTCTGAATGGAAAGAAAGACAAGAAATAACCCAAAATAAGCTTTATTGGAAGAAAAGTATTGTCTTACCGATACAAATGTTCAAGAGAAAGCTTTTTTTCTTAAAACATCTCTTTTCAAAATCCCCAAACTCAATAAAAGAGAAGAAAAATCACTGAGTTTAACTTGGTATAGTCTTTGGTCAGCACCTACATGCAACTGGAGCAATCCTGGATGTGCTTTGGCTATTTTCACATGTGAGATTCTGTTGCATGGCCAGTTACAGGCACCAGCGGTCACAGAAAGCACCACTGAGACATACACTTAACACATGACAGTACAAAATGTAAAAAGAAAAAAAAAAATCACTAAAGTAAACTAAAACTCAAGTCATTGTACAATCATCTTTCTTACAGAACAAGCTATGATAAAATGAGGCGTGTGTAACTACAGCATTAATGAGATTTCTAACAAATGAACTTCAAATACATAAAACTTTCCTTGCCTGCGCTGCAATAATTAAGTTTGCAGGTGTGGCAGTCCTGACACAGCACTCGGGGCTCAGGAAATGCTCCCTGGTTTTGAGCCAGCACCAAACAGAGTGAAACATTCTCTTTTGAGAGACATTTCCTTCAGCTGCCTGCAGGAATTAATGCCAGTTTGTGGAGCACCCTTTCTGAGCACGAGGTGTGGTTGCCCGTGCTGGCTCATGAGGTCACTGAGGGAAGGGCAGCACAGTTTGGTTCTGCAGTTCTAAGGGGATTAAAAACAGTCCAGGTATTTTGCTACAGGGCTTGTGCCTCCTCCACTATTTGCTGTGGGTGATTCAGAACACAATCCCATTGAGCTGCTGTGAAATACGATCTCTGCAGAGACTGATTTTGTGATACTTGTACTCTATGACTCTTTTTTTTTCCCTTTATTTTTTCTTTCCCCATTCTCATTTCCAAGAGCACTGTAGAATATCCTACTATGTGAACAGTATACAATCTCCCACTTCAGAATATCCTACTACAGTTATCTTTCAGCTCTGATATATTTTAGAATTACTTATATACTGTTTGGATGCTGGTCCAAGTAGAAAACATCTTTCAAATCTACTTCTTTTTTCCTTGATTAAGAAAGTACCTCTAAAATGTTATAGCTCAAATTTATAAAACTAAAGGAAAACAAGCAAGTTTCCCTTTTTGTTTACATAATTTGTTATTTTCTCCATATATTACTGCATTAAAAATAAATAAACTTTTATAATTTTTTCATTAGGCACTATAGCAAAATACCCAAATTGTTACAGACTGCTAACAGGAAAAAAAATAGCTCACATTTTTGTGCCATTTAGTGCCATATGATGACTTCTTGAACTTTAGCTTTTTTAATATACTTTAAATTGAGGTTATATAAAAGATACAGTAACCATGATTTGCCCTTGTAACAGAAGTTTTGGCAGTGGCAGAGTTTTAAGTCACCCTCCTGAAAGGGTGGTTCTGCAGTCTTCGCAGGATGGAAAGGAAAGGCTCTTCCCCTCTGCCTTCCTCCCCCAAAATACACTTTTCCAAAGCAGACTGGCTTTGAAAAGCAGATGTTCTCGGGTGTGTAGATACAAAAAAAGTGGCTGAAGAACAGGGCCACCGCTAATAGAGGAGCACCCACAGCCTCACCCTGAGGGCCTCCCCCGGCTCCCCTTGGAGGTAGCTGTCCTCATGGCTGCTCTCCGGCTGCTCCATCTCCTTCTCCTCGGGCAGGGGCACGCTGGTGATGTGCAGGGCGTGTAGCCCGGGCTCTGCCCGGCCCCTCACGGCGTGCAGGCAGCTGGCGCCGTCCCTCAGGAGCATCTGGAAGGTTCCGTGCTCGTTGCCGCGGGAGATGGCGTAGCGCACGCGGCGCCTGAGGGCCGGCAGCAGCTCCAGGATGGGCTCCCGGCTGCCCAGCCTGGACACGGCCACTCGCACCTTCAGGGGACTCTCCGTGTCCACGCTTCCCCAGCTCATCTGCTCCGGCTGGAGGAGGGAAGAGTGTTTAGAGCAGGAGAGAGGAATAATCAGGATAATTAACAGTTTCTGCCTTGATTCCATATAGCACATCCTGTAAATCCTAAAGGCCTCAAACAGGCCTCACAGGATAAGGAACAGGAGGCTCTGACTTCAGATTATTTTGAGAACCTGTTTAACTTCACGCTTGCAAAGAGGCCACGTAGAGGACTGTTATGAACAGGTGTTTGAGATCACTTAAAAAATCATCAGGGTATCGGCAAAACCCAGATTTAATTTTCAAGGCCAAAGCCTAACAAGGATTTCTCAGATCACACTGCAGCCTGGAAAGGAGGAGCAGGAAATGCACCACCACAGGAGAAGCCTGTGTTTGCACACAAGAGCCACAGTTCTTATGACCAACAGAAACAGTAGAGAAATGCATCTCACAACACTGCATGGAAATTCCCTGACACCTTCTCTGAAAATTCCATACTGTACCAGTATGTAATGCAATTAAAAAAGCAGAGTGAAAATATGGCAAATTTTTGGACAGGAGCAAGTAATACAATATTTTAAATACTTGAACCCCATAGATGACAATAGTGATTAAAAGTGTTTCTTTTTTCATGTAATTTCTGCATGTCACTTTTACTGCCTAGAAAGTTCTAGAAACTGACATGGTTAATGGTATTTTAAAAGTGTAATAACCAGATGTAACAATTACAAACAAGATATGAGTTTCTGCAACTTACCCTTATAAGCCCACAAAATGCAGCAAGAAAAAAATTAAATCTTAAGTGTTATTCTCTAAAAACTTCATCAATTCTATGAATATTGGACTTCCAACAGCCAGGTCTAGTCCCCCACCTCTATGAGCAACTGTGTTCACAGACATCAAGACTAAAATGATCTTCTACAAGGAGATCTGTTTAGCTGTCCCAGACCATAACTGCTGTCCAACCTCCTCCTGGCAGCAGAACATGCTGAACACATGTCCAGTTTCCCAGGTGTCTGTAATTAAAGAATCATTATTCCCCTGAATGTACTCTGAGGAACTAGACCTCGTCTCACACTACAAATGAATCTTTGCAACCTTTAAAAACTTCATCCTTTCACAGCTGTTGGTGTGTTACTTATTGTCAAATTATTACTGCCAGCACAACCTAGGTGAGGCAGGGGGAGAAAAGAGATTTTCACCATTGAATGTGGCCTGTTTAAAAGATTCTCTCCATTTACTACTGGTGTCATATCTCTGAAAATACCTCGAAAAACATTACAGTGCTTTTTTATCCTGGTACATACAGTGTTAGCACTTCTCTTCTTCCTGCTGTCTTTTTTGGAGTAGCCGTTGATTTTGCACTCATAACACACTTCAGGGGACAGAGCATTCTCTTTATCAGCATCTCCATCCAGTGGCAGGTACTGGCCTTTGTTAAATCCCATCCCTGAGACACAGTGTCTGTGGAATGAAAACACGTGTTTTAGTTACTCCCTGCAGTTTTATAAACTGTCCCTGCCAAAAGGAGTGTGTGTAATCTGTGCCACAGTGTCTGTATCCCCTTCCTTGCCCTTTCCTCAGCAGGAGGGCTGTGCATTAATTTCCTTCACACTAGAGTGGCTTACTGAGGGAAATGCAAACGCTGGCTGAAGGTTTTTAGCCTGATCTAATTTTGATTTACAGTTCCACAGAGAAACAGAACAAAGCCAGCCTGCCCTGAAGCTTGGGGACTACAGAATTTACCCATTGTTCTGTACCAGAACAATGTTAATTTGTGTTTAATGTTTTGGATTGATCAGTGATACTTAAACCCCTTAATTATCTCAGTACAAATGGTACCTTTGCTTATGCATTATCAACCCCCACTGAGCAGGTCTGTGAAAGAATTCAAGTGCTGATAGTGGGGGAGAAAGCAGAACTCCTTGTTTAATGTTATTTATATGCTACATTTAAAATTAATGCCATGTTGCATGTACAGACATTTTATTTTTTCTTCTAGTTTCTGGATGTTTTGCGCAAAACTAGAAAGGAATTAGCAGCTTGTCCTTCATTTGCACCTCTGCACCTTCTGATTGTGTCTTTGGTGAATGGCTGTGTGGAGAAACTCACCCTTGTCCAGCTCTGTAGTAGCCAGGTGGGCAGCCACAGAGATAACCACCCTCAGTGTTGGAGCAACCGTAATTGCAGGGGTTCTTGGCAGAAGAGCACTCATTCACATCGTGGCAGGCATGGGAGAACTGGTCATAGGAGAACCCAGATGGGCAGACACACCTGTAACTTCCCAGGGTGTTGTAGCAGGAAGCAGAGCCACATGTGTGAGGATTGGAGCATTCGTTTTCATCTGGTAAGCAAACACAAAAATATTGGTGTTTTCTAGTCTGAGAGACAACAGGTCAGCATGATGCAGCTAACAAATCAGAACATCTGCAAGTCCCAGGGCTCTGTTACATCCTTGAGTTCATTATCCCAAAAAGACTTGGTTTCTGACAGAGAAAAGGACTATCATCTTCACTTGTGGGTGTAAAAATATAGGGATACCTCCAGTCAGTGTGACTTGATTTGGTTTCAGGAAAAAAAAAAAAGAAGGTTGTGGTGTGGAGAGTCATGTTTTGGTAGTTGGTATCATGGTTATTATATTTCTCTAAGCAAGGTATTTCTCTAAAACCTGTAGGTTTTCCTCACGAAGTTTTCCTCACGTCAGTTTTCCTCACCAAGACCACTAGTGAATGCTTTGCCATTCTTGCCTGCAGTCACTTGGAGGGAGATTCTTTTGAGGACTATAATTTACAGAAACCTAAGCTGGTTTCGAGTTTTGTGGGAGCTGTTCATTGTGCATTCTGTCACTCTTGCCCCAGCCCTTTGCTTTCTTTGCTGAAGAGCAGTATTAAGTCAGCAGTGATCATAGTGATTTGGGACTTCAGAGAAACTAACTGTGTGCTACTAAGTGTGCTACTTAATGTTAAAATGGGTAGAAAAAACTACTTTTTATGCATAGAATCAGGACAGTAAAGTCAGCCTAAATGAAATGTATGGCAGTGCTCACAGTCATGCTCTGATTATTATACCATTGACAGAAAACCATGAAAGCAAACCTGGAAAGGTAAATACTTTGTATTGGTCTTTGTGAACAGCACTGGATGACATTGGTTCTGTGTGCATTGCTTTTTATTAAAAAAAAAAAAAATCCCACATGTTGTTTTGTATATGATATAGCTTAGTTCAAGTGATGGATTGAATGAGCTAAATCTAAACAGAACTCCTGAGCTTCCTAATTTGTCCCATTCCCTGCAGAGAGAACTAATGCTGGCCTTAAGACTGTATTTTGGAAGTAGTAAACCCTTAAATGTTTTTTGGATTTTTTTCTCACCATTTGCTTTCAATGCTATTCTGTAGAATTCTTAAATTGCTAATGGTTTTTAATGCTTTTTTTTGTTTTTTTGTTTTTTTTTTTTATGACATGTATGTTTTTTTAATGCTTTTTTGTCCTCAGCAGAGGTATTTACATTGATACTTTCAGGAATTCAATGAACATTCAATGATGGGGATTTTTAACAGAAGAAAGAGGTCAGAATTTAGACCTTTCTAGGAAAGTTAATTGTCACAGTGAGTTTCAAAAGGCTGAGTGTGTTTTCTTGCTACTTCCTGGTTTATGTTGGGAGTAGTAAGTGTAAGGAAGGACTGGGAGACAGATAAAAAAGATTTTTGTTTCACACCCTTTGTTCTGCTCATTCTTGCCCTTGCCTGGTGTTATCCCTATAAACACTCTGATACATTTGCTGTTGAAATGCATTCTGTGCTGTTTGCTTCCTTACCAACACACTGATTCCACTGGTAGTGCTGGATAAATCCTTGTGGGCACCCACATCTGTATCCACCCAGGATGTTCTGACAGCCATGCTGGCACCTATGGTTTCCATCACATTCATCCACATCTGTGCGTTCAGGAGGGAAGCAGAGCATGACACAGGATTACACCCACTGCCAAACAACGTTGGATCAGGAATTTGTTATGACCCAGCTGTGTGGTCTGGCAGCCCAAGAAGCCAAATCTGTGCTGGGCTGAGCCCAGCGGGGGCAGCAGGGCAGGGGGGATTCTGCCCCTCTGCCCCTGTGCTCAGGTGAGACCCCACCTGCAGAGCTGCCCCAGCCCCGGGCCAGCACAGGGAGGAGCTGGAGCTGCTGCAGCCAGGCCAGAGGAGGCTCCAGCATGAGCAGAGGGATGGAACAGCTCTCCTACAAAGACTGAGGAAGTTGGAGTTGCTCAGTCTGGACAAAAGAAGGTTTCAAGGAGACCTTAAAGGTCCTTCCAGTGCCTAAAGGGGCTACAGGAAAGCTGGAAAGGGCATGCAGTGATGGGACAAGGAAGAACAGCTTTAAGCTGAAGAAGGGTAAATTTAACCTGGATATATGGAAGGAATGGTTCCCTGGGAGGGTGGGCAGGCCCTGGCACAGGGAACAATTGGCTGCCCCTGGATCCCTGGCAGTGCCCAAGGCCAGGCTGGACACTGGGGCTGGAGCAGCCTGGGACAGTGGGAGGTGTCCCTGCCACGGCAGGGGTGGCACTGGGTGGGCTTTAAGGTCCCTTCCAATCCATGCCATTTTGTGGTTCTATGATTTATGACAGAGGAGCGCTGTTGTAAGATAAAAGGACCATGCAGGTTGTTCTTTTGGAAAGCCTGGAAGTCAACTAATATTCAGTTCTTTCCATCAATAATCTGATTTGAGCTTTTGAGCCTTTTCAGTTCCCAATTTTGGAGAAAAATCACTGTTCCCGGTAATCCCACGTGTGGGTAATCCCACATGCTTTAGTGTAATGCTTTAGAATTTGAGAGTTTTTGTAATTTCAGTTATAAACCAACCACTTAGGGATAAGTTTTCAGTTTCCTGAAACATATTGCAGTGTTTGAATGTCAAATCTGGATGTCTTTGCAACTGAAAATAAAAAGCCACATAGAAAGTCTTTGAGACAAGTGTTAATAAAAGGAGACAGCCACAACCATCCCACCCTCCAAATTCTAAAAACTCAGACATCTTAAATTCTATCTGCTATAGGAAATAAGTAGATTGTAAGCAACCTAATTTTTAAGGTACAGTATGCAAGTCTAGTAGAAAATAAAAAAAAAAAATTTTGTTTTAGGCATACCAGGACATATGCACTTTATGAGAACAAAGTAAACTGACAGGAGATAAATCTTACTGAAATTTCTAACTGCATATATTCTGGACTGCTGTTCTAGAAAAAGTCTCTAAATATCAGTTCCTGTTTTAAATGCTCTGTCAGAGTTGTTGGTATTTTGAGAAAGTCATAATTTCCTTCATGTATGCTCTTGCATTTTTAATTCTCAGCAGCCAGGTGGCCTTGTACTGCCTTTTATTTTCTTTTTTGCTCAATACCTGAGCCCCACTGAGAAGTCTGGAGCTCTCAAACAGAGATTTCCTGACTGAGGCTTCCCCTTGGGCCAATAGAGAAAGCTAAAGCTCATCAACATAACCTGCATTTTAACTGTAATAATTATCTTTCTGAATGGATTGAATTGGCCTTCTCAGTGTGTAACTCTGTTGTAGAAGAATTAAGTACAGAATTTAGAATCTAATCTTAGTCCACTCTCAGGTGGACAATTAAAATTAGCCAAAAGGAAAATTGTAGAGAGATTCTGCTTAGACATATGAAGACATAAATATAAAAAAGCCCCACAACTACTATACTTTTAGATGTATAAACCTATTTGAAGTTGAAATGGCAGCTTGAAAACAACTGTTGAAGAGTTCAACTAGACAGTCTCGTTTTTATCCTAATTTCTGTAAAAATTACTTGAGGCAGTACGTTCTTGGATATGCTTTTTTATACTTAAAATTAGTCTAATACTTTCCAATTTGTTTTTGCAATTTTACTATGGCTGGTGCTCTGTTTTCTCTGTCTTTAGCATCAAATGGTTCACTAGACACTGAAGTAAGGATTCGCACCATAAAAAAATCTGACTGTTCCTAGTTACCTTCACAGTTTAATCCAGTAGAATCCAGAGAAAATCCCCTTTGACATTCACAGGTAAAACTTCCAGGAGTGTTTTGGCAAATTCCTTTTGATCCACACAGTGATGGATGAGAACCACATTCATTGTTATCTTCAAAATACAGAGGAGAGAGAACGTTGGTTTACCTTGTGGCATGATGTTAGACATGTTCATATAACATAAAAATAAAATCTACAGAGGTGCAACATTTTATTTTGTACCTTTTCATTTTTAAATGCCAGATGAACTGGAGGTTCATGCAGAACTATGAGTAATTAATAAGTTGGAAGTGCTAGTGGTAGTTCAGTTGTGATATGAGTGTGGAAGAGCAGGCATGTAACTGCTGATATTGGAAAAATGCTGCCCTTCTGTGTTAGCTGAACAAAAACACTTTCAGTTGGCAAGATTTATACATATGCTTAAGATCTAACGACATCTGTATCTGCTAAAAAAAGAAAATGCAGTCTGGTTTTGGTTAACTACATATTAAATGAAATTTTAATAATTCACCCTTTTGTCTCCATGTGGTTATACTTAGAACATAATAACATGTATTAAGTATGTACAACTCTTTACTAACCAAGAAATAGAAATAGTGGACAGACAGGATAGACTCATTTTTTCTTTAGCTGTAATTGCTGCTTTTCAAAATCTGTTTTCTGCCCTCTTGACACTATTGCTCTGCATAAAGAGCACAAGAGATAGTTGAGAATATTGTTCTTACAGAAAAGCTTATGAAAGAAAACCAATGTTTTTCTTACCAATACAAGCTGTGTGATGTTGTGTAAAACCAGGTGGACATTTGCATGTGAAGCCTCCAAGAGTGTTGACACAGAGAAACTGACAATTGTGTTGTTTGGTTTGACATTCATCAAGATCTGAAAGTAAGAGATGTTTTGGTCTTAAAAAAGTCAACAAAGGGCCACATTTAATCAAATTTGATAAAAATACCACACTTCGAAACCAATTCCTTTTAAGTTAATTTGTAACCAAATAAAAAGGTACTGTGTATAACCTTCTTACCTTTACAAGTCTTTCCATCATCCTGAAGGACATAGCCCCGGGGACACGAGCACTGATAGCTCCCTTCTGAGTTCTTGCAGATAAAATTGCATGGTCTGGGAGACTGGGAGCACTCATCAACATCTAACGAGAGGAAAATATTAAGTTATCTTTTGTACTCATCTCTCTGACAGAAAGATGTCTGCTACACAGCACAACAGTTCAGAGAAAAATGCTGACAGAAGAAAGCCCCCCGTTTACATTTGTACAGGGTTCCTATTCCTTTCTCTATGAACGTGTTGCTGGGGAGTTTATATGGGGTTGCCACTACCATGACAAAATGTCTAGAAGGAGTAATACACTAGAGTGACAGTGGCAGTGGTATTTTCATCTAAGCAACAAATATTTACTTTTTGGTATACTTGTATGTGCAAACCAACAAAAAAGTGGGAAAAATGTAGACCACAAAGTAATGAGCTGGTTTGTCACTTAAAGTGGTTACAGAGCTTTAACAAACTTCATTCTACTGCAGGAATACTGCCAGCAGAGCTTGTTCCTCAATTTCCCCAAATGAAATACAAAAAGAGAAATGCATATTAGGAAATGAAATAAAGGACATGAGATAAAAGAGATTAAAAAATGTACAAGGGTTTACAAAGGTTGGTACATCACCGTGTAACAACTAAAAAAAGTAACTGACGATTACTTCAATTGATGATTAATTAATGAATCTTACCATTACAAGATGTGCCAGTTATGTCAGTGGTATAGCCAGATTTGCAAAAGCACCGGAAGGAGCCCATGGTGTTAATGCACTGCCCATTCCTGCACAGGTTTGGCAGGACCTTACATTCATCAATATCTGTATAGAAATTATTAATATGTCATGTCTCAGTTTTAAATTCAACTTTTTTCTTCTCTTCCGTTTTTGCAGAACTCCTCATCATCATTCTTCTGACAAGAACTTCCTCCCTTCTCCCTCTTTAAAAACGGATCTGAATCCAAAGCCAAACACCTTTCAAATTTCATTACTGTTCTTTGCAGCAACACCTTCCTCCCATTTCACTGGGTACTCAGATTCCAGTTTTGCTAACTCCAAATACAAACCCCATACAAGAGAATTTTCTTACACCTACTTCCATGTCAAAAATTATCACCAACATTAAAAAATACACATTAGCTTCTTTGTGTGGAAATAGTACTTGCAAAGCATTGTGAGATCATTGTTAAATGAGCTGGTTGCTGCCTTTGCCATGTGTCCAACTTTTCAGCAATACAAAAGCTTTGGGATCATTTCTAGCTTTTAGTTACTGGTTGGTACTTCTCCAACCAGATCCTAATCCCAAAAATTCTGCCCAGCTGATCTGTTTGCAGCGACTGTGAAATGTGTTTTTAATTTCTTGCCTCTCGGCATTATTTGAAAAACCAAACTCTGTTGTTTAACAGGAAATTCTCCAAAGGAACTTCAAAGAGAATTCTGCATTTTCTTAAGCATGAGAGCATATTCTTTTCCCCTTTTCTGCCTCTTTTCATCCCTGCAAATACCTCTTCCATCTGTGGTGTAGCCTGACCCGTGTGGACAGAGTTTCTTGTACTGGGTGGTTCCGGGGAGGGGGCAGAGCCTGCACTGGTTCCCCCAGCCCCGGCCCCCGTCACAGCAGCACTCGGACCTGGTGACAAGGTTCTGGCTGCTCGAAGCCATCTGGCACATGGTCTGCAGAACTTCAGCAAAGCAAAACCCGCGGCGATTATCTGTGAGGAAGAAGAAGAGAGGCTGGAACAGAGAAGGAGATAAAGATCTGCTCCATTAAGCATCTGGTGTATTATTCTGGCTCTCTGTCAATGCATGCGAGCAGCAGAAAGTTGTTAGCTACCATGAAGTCCATCCTGATTTGGCCTTTCAGAATTGTGTGTTCTGGTAATATGCTGCCATTCCAAATATATCCAAGACATCCCTAATGTTCAGTATCTGCATGAGCTGGGTAAGAGTTTTGCTTGTAGGAAAGTTGTGCCCTTGGTAGTAAAACAGGCTAAGGGCAAAACTGAGCTTCCACTTCAGCTGACTATGCTGTGTTTACATTTGGATGATTTATTTGGAGTGGGGTTAGAAGTTTGGTTTGTTTGTTTGTTTTACTGGCCAAAATAACTCATTTGATCATTTGTAATTATCCTGGTGTGGTTTAAATAAAAAACCCTTACAACTTAGAAGTGTACATGCAACTCAGTACTTTTTCAATGGTACTCCTAGATTTTGTTGGGGAGAAAAATAGAATTGTTTGGCCTTATTGTTGGTATGCCCCTGTCTAATTCTACCTTAATTTTTAAACGTTTTGGTTAGTTCCAGTCATTAATGAAAGGGGGGCAAAGCTTTAAAGTCATGGGGCTCCTACAGGTTTCCTTTAAACAGGCAGCTGAGGAGAAAAGAAATCCCAGTTTCCAGTGCTAATAGAAACTCCAAATCTTGCAGAGATTTTATCTTCTATATAGGCTATGTCACCTGTCTTATTTCTTGATTAAAATGGAGACATTGTCAAGTACTGATTTGAGAATGCTTATATTTTTAAATGAAAGATTTTCTTTTTTTTTCTCTCAAAGCTAGTAGTGATCCCTCAGAATGTGTAAATGTATCAGTACTCACCTGACCTTCTTTTTTACAAATCAGAAGAATCTGTACATTTCTTACAAGAATTAGGCAAAAGGCAAACTTTGCCTTTAGGAAAGACTTAATTTGTCCACCTGATAACTTAACTGTTTACATCAGATAAAGCTGTCCTCACTGAATGTGTCAGTTCTGTGAAACAAAATATTTGCCGTAGTAATTTGCAAGACCCTGCAGATTTCTGTTCTCTCAGACAGGGATATTGTGCAGGTCCTTAGGGACATTATGACCCAAAGAACACATCAATGCTTTGTCCCCAGTTAGAGATGTGGAATGAATTTTAATGTGAGTGGAATATAAAGGTTTGCACAATGTATTTAAAACAATGTAATCCGTGACTTAATGCTCATGCTATAATTCAGAAGAAATTCTGTGTTTCTGCCAGACCCATTTTTCATTGTAACTTCTAATACAGGAAACCCAAAAGGAAAAGCAGCAAAAGGCAAACCTTCCCAAAATAATATGAAAATTAGGTATTAAATGTAGGAAAGCAATAATGACCTCCAAACAGGGTATTTCCTTGGCATTAATGACTGGCTGGGGTTAACAGACTGCAGTTTTCTCTTCCCATCTGGTTCTAATCCTTAGGAAATACTCTGCACTTCAATGTTATTGCTTAGCCATGAAGTCAGCAAACTCCTCATGACAATTTAGAGGGATTTGGTTTTATAGTAATGGCGTAAGATATTTAGGCTTTTTTCATGCAAGAATACTAATAAATACACCATTTCAGTACTGTATGTACACTTAAACACTGATCAAGAAAAAGTAAATTTTTGCAGTTCCGTTTGACTCCAAAAAAGGGTATGATGAATTCTGTAGTGCAAATGACAAATATGAATGTATTAGAAAGAAAATACAGGTTGATGAACAAAAACCCTTCATCAGCATTTATCTTGCAGGCCTGCCTCAAAAAAAACCCAAAATCTTGCAATTTTCGGGTAAAATCATAGTATTTTGTGCCTGAATTAAAGGTACAGAAAATT
>VZSE01005975.1:49106-129251 GCA_013398275.1 Promerops cafer | reverse complement strand
CAATGCCTGATGGACTTGACAGGAATCCCTCGTTACATTCACATCTGTAGCTCCCAACAACATTCACACAGCGACCATTTTCACAGACACCTGGCTTGGAGCGGCATTCGTTTTCATCTTCACAAAAAATATGATAACATTAATAAAAATTATAATAATAGCAGAAACAATAAGAACAAAAATAAACAACAACCATAACAATTAAGTACAAGAAAATATATCAGGCTTTCTAGAATACATTAAGTATTCCATGTAATATTTGAAAAATATTTTCAATATTTTCAAAATGTATCAGTGGAAAAATCTACTGATTAAGCCTGTAGAGGGCTTTCCAAGGCCCTATCCTACCCCTATCCTATTCCATTCCTTCTGTACTTCATCCGAGGACAAAAGCTTTAATGATTCACAGCTCATAACAAAAAGCATAAAACAGATTCTGCAAAAGCAGAGCAATACCTGGTAAGTAATATTTAATAAATAAAAGAAATAAATAAAATTGGAATACATAATTTGAGTGACAAATCTTCACTCTGTAATCATCAAGAGTCTCTGAATACATTTGATAAACCTCAGAAAAACCTCAGGTTCTTTAAAGGCAGAATTATATATTTAAAAAAGGACAAAATTCTTGTTAATAGAGATCATTTTTTGTAAAATAAAAAAAAAATCATAAAGATCTCTAAAAGAGAGTAGTCATTCTCTTGCTGAAGGAACATTTTTATAAATTACTTCTATTTAAAATAGTCACTTAGCTATTTGTTTTTTTTTCCCCCAGAGAATTTTGGAATGGTCCTGGGGCTTTTCAACATACCAGAAGAAAGTACAATTTGCTAAAATACGCTATTTTCTTCCCTTCAACTAATTGAATAAATGATGGAGGAAAGGTGTTGGTTTACTTCCAGGATGGAGAATTGTTTTGAACTATGGCAGTCTCCATAGCTTTTGTTCTTTATGGCATTTATAGGTAGTTTCAGAATTCCAAGAATCTTAATTCTTTAAAGTGACACATTATTTATACTAATGCTAAAGGAAATGTAATTTCTTATTTATGAAAATCTTGCTTCCTACCCATAAATTGAGGTGTCATTTGTTTGGCAAATTAATTTTTTAGATGTAACAACTGTCTGAAAAACTTTTGGATTTAGTTATAGAGCAATGGATTTTATATTCTGGAATCCTTATTAGTCAGTTATATCACATTGAAACAAAATAGAAAGTTTAAGAAGCTGGGTATCATTAGATATCTTAAGTGTCCTTCATGAATTGTTATTTTCTGATTTTATATATATATATACAAAGAATGTTGTATTTGTTTGCTCATGTATATTCCATTGGATGCCTTCTTCCCCTTCTAAGCTTTACCTGTGCATCCTTCTCCATCAGGTCTCTGGGTCATCCCAGGAGGACAAATGCACACAAAGGTGCCAATCAGATTTTTGCAAATCATGCCTCTTGATTCACAGTCATGGAGGCCTTCAGCACACTCATCTAGGTCTGGAAAAAAAGAAACATATTTTGTGTTTGAACTTTCTTCCAGTAGCTTCAGTTCCTGAAGACAACTTCAAGAGAAAGGACGTACAGGCTTCCCTAAGGCACTGAAGTCCATAATCTATGATTATTTGTAGTTATGTTGATCTTCGTGAGCTGTATTATCTTGTCATGTTAAAGATTAAATTCACCATTGTGACATTCTTGGCTTTGTAGTCCTCATCGAGGGTTACACTTGATGACAAAAACACTAAATACTGCTTTTTTGTGAGTTTTGAAAGAGTAAATCATCACCTTCTGGGCTGTTTGCTCCATTCCACCAAGAGGATGAATGCAAGATGCACTGAAATACTTGGATTATGTGTTGGTGATGGAAGGTGGGGAGAAATTTATAAATCGGTCATTACCTTTGCACATCTTTTGGTCTTCCCTCAGTTGATATCCCACTGGGCAGGTGCACTCATAGAAACCGTAAGTGTTGATACAACGAAAAGCACACAGCAAGGGGTTCTGAGCACACTCATTGATATCTGAACACAGAGAAACAAAACTGGCATTCTCTACTACATTTCAAAACAATCACCAAGAAGGTTTTATTACACCTATGCTTCTCTTTTCAGCTAAAATTATCAGAAAGGTAGTAATTCAAACCACTAGCTTTTGAGTAACTAGAGAAAATTGAACAATGCTCTGCCAAAGAATAATGGTACAGTATATATATAGAACTACTTGAGCTTAGTATGGCAAGTTAGGGCAGGCCTATTCCAGATTTTTTATTATATGCTCACATTTAACATACTTTTGTGTGATGAGAAATGTCAGCTTCAGAAAGGAAACTTATTATGATTCATAAAATATAATATTTGTGAGAATGCCCCGCATGGGACATTCCCATTGAGTGTGGCAAGTCCTGTGATAAACTAAAAGTTCTGCTTAAATGAATTCATATTTCTTTTCCAATGACATATTTCAAAGCACAGACACTCTTTTTTCCTCTGAGTTATTACAGCATGAAAGACATGGCTAATAAAGTAATTTGAATGCTGAGGACTGGACAAAAGCCAAAGGGAAAAAAAAAAAAATAAAGAGCACAGGTTACCTTCACAATTCATCATTGGGCCTGGCTCAAATCCTTCGTGACAGCTGCACTCAAAGCTGCCAACCACATTAGAGCACGTTCCGTTTCCACAGGGGTTGCCAATGGAACATTCATCTGTATCTGTACATAATAAATAAATGCAGAGTGAAGAGAACTGGGACAAGTTGTGTTTTAAATTCAAGAGTTCCAGTTGCTGTAACTGCACACACCTATGCAATGCACTCCTGTGAAATCCAGGTTGTACCCCATGGGGCACTCACAGCGGAACGATCCATCAGTATTGATGCAGTGACCGTTGGAGCAAAGTCCTGGGCTTTCAAGACATTCATTGACATCTAAAAAGCAGGAAGATATTAACAGACACTCAGAGGATGCATTTCAAGTCTTAAAAGAAGCATTTAAAAAAAACCTAAGCACCCTATTTAGTTTGTCTTGAGCCATGCACTTCAGAAAGTGTTCTTTTAACACATTTTACAGGTCAGTCTCTTGTCACCAGCAGCTGTGAGGAGTAAGCTGTCATATGCTATAATATCCAAGTATAGTTTTAAGTATTAATATTTTCTTTTTGTATTCAGAAGTATACCTACCTTCACGTGTATCATCAATTCCCGGAATAGTTCCATGACCATATGGGCACAGGTCCTGAAAAGCAACTGTAGAGATACATTTTCTTTAAAAAACACAGCAAGTGAGAGACAGAGTCGTAACAGATGGTTAAAGCCATCCAAACAGGATACCAGTTCAGGTCTCTACAGAGCAAAACCACGAATTAATTATTTGTCTTTGTCTGTGGTTTCTTCCATTTAATTTTATTCCTTTTGTTGAGTTGAAAAATCATTCTAGGAAAAGCCACTGAGAGCGAATGCCAGAAAGATGTCTCTTTCTAATGACCAAAAAGCACAACACCAACGTGCTCCTCCTTTACCCCCAGCAACAAATTTTATATATGTACCTTCTTCTTCCTTTGGACAAAGCTCACAAGGATCACCCCACCCTTCTCCTGGCATTTTACTGCAGCAACACTTGGCCTTTGTGGTGTTGAAAGCCTTTGGCACTGAGCACTTCCCATTCTCAAAGTTGGTGAAACAGAAGCTCTGACGAGTATCTAGGAGAAGAAAATACACTTATGCAGAGCTAGAACCTTCTCCCAAGTGAGGTGATGACTGTCTGCCCTGAGAGAAGTAACATAAGTCCTGTATTTTTCATACTTTTTTAAAAGCACTTAGGAATATTCATAAAGATATAAATTGGAAGGGGTTTCTACAGAGTATCTGTTATCTTTTAGACCGAGTTATTACATCCCTTATCCATGAACTTACCAAAGCACCTCCGCCCGTTATCAGACAGCACAAAACCCGTGGGACAGATGCACTGGAAACCTCCCGGGGTGTTCATACAGGACCCAAAGAGGCAGATGTTGGGATCCTCGTTACACTCGTTAATATCTGTAAAGCAATGGAGAAACCTTCGCCATAACCTCACTTGCCGCGAGCTCCTTGCTTAAGGAAGNTTTCTAAATACCGTTCTCTGTCCTTCATTATACTCCATATAGAACCATTAAATAAATGCTTTCAGAATATACTTCCCATAGGAACAATGTTTTTCTGTAAAAAAAAAAAATGTTTCTATAAAACATCCAAAGATTGTTTTTTAAAATCTATATGTTGGGGTTTCTTTTTAATTAAAAGTATACTTTTTTCATGGTTCCTGTCAGATCCTGGGACTGAAACTCTAGCTAGTTATTAGTAGAGTGACACCTTTAACTGTATTTACATGCCCAGATTTATATTTAGAAGTCTTTTACTGCCACTCTCATTGTGTTATTTAAAATGTATTCCTGTTCCATTGAATAATCTATAATCTATTACTATTAGAAGACAGTTAAGGTTTATTTTTTAATAGCAGTATATCATTATTAAAGGCATAAGCCAAAGTATTAGTATTTAGTGTAAATATCAAGTGCCTGTAAAATTGTGCAGCTCAAACAGCATCAGATGTACATTCCCCATCTATACAGACAACAGACAAAGCAGGAAAATAATATATTAAGAGACCCTTAATTTTCATATTTATTGTTCAAAACTGTATTTTAACTTATCCTATTCTGCAAATACTAAAAGAATATATAAGCCACGTTGCTAAGGTAATTTTTAAAGGTAATTATAATCTCATAAATTATGAGATGTATTTTAATAATCTTCAAAGTACAATGCTTCTTGAGTCTTTCAGTAAGGAATACTGGAAGAACCATCACAGAAGCCTGTGGCTAAATAAACATTCTACAACAAAAGCCACACTGAGCTTGACCAAAGTATAGGCAGGAACAAGGCTCTCTCCATGAAAATCATCTTCATGGATGTTGAATACTCCAATTTGTAGAGCCATTTTTGCCCATCTTTACTGAATTCTCTGCTGTACTGAGTTTTAGAAAACCACCCTGTTTTCAGCACGTAAGAAAACAATGGAAATACAAACTTTATTATCTGGAAAATATAAGTGGAGCGATGGAAGAAATCAGGTGGGAGTAGATTCTGTGATGTAACTTCTGAAAAATACTACCTTGAGTCCCACTTTCAGAAATTGCTATTAGGTACAGCACAAGGACAAACCACTGCAGCAGAATCTGGCATCTGACTGAACTCTGCAGTAGCTTCCCAAGGGGCAGGCTCTTTCTGTGTGAAGCATTATTTCAGAGAAAGTGGTAAATAATTTCCCAGTTGCTGTGATAGCTGTTAATATACAAAGCTCTGCAGTTCAGCTGCACAGGACAGGAAAATTGCTCTTTTGAAGTGCTCATTATTACTGCAATGAATGGCTTGGTGCTAAGGCTCTTTCTGTGGCCATGATGGAGAGGTGACTAGCCAGACTGTAGAAGTAAACAAGTCCTTTCCCCTTTATTCCTATAAAATGGAAGGGAATATATCACATGGGTAGGTGAAGGCTAAGAATTTTTCTGCGGCCCCAGTTGTTCTGTTTTCTCCTGCATTTAATCACCCTGAGCTCACAAAACAATCAGCCACTGCCAACCTTCACATCACAGGCAGCAGGAATGGATTCTCATAAAGCTGTTTGCATACAACATCAATAGAGAGTAATGGGGAACATCTGCTACAAGGGCTGTCAAAATATTAATCTAAGTTTTAGTGCAATCACATGTGATAATCTGGGCATTTCCTAGGAGCTCTGGCTTCAGATTTTCTGGACACGTGGCAGAATGACAAAAGAATGCAAGCAAGGCCCTTCCATTCAGGGTGGGCAAAAATCTGTCTGGCAGTCACTGATGCTCTCAAAAACATAGATTCTGAGAAGGTACTAAAGTGGCCATAAACAGAAACATTCCTTGAAAACCAAAAGCTTGCACTATTTTATATTAATGACTTTAGAACTGTAGGTGATTTGAATTCACCTCAAACATAACTGCTAATATGGAGTCAGAAGCTGCCAAAAGAAATCATGAAGTTGGCAGGCAAACTGGATATTGGTGGCATGATACAAGTGGCTGAGAGAACTCTGGGGCTTAGAAAAATAAATCCTGTTGTTCAAGACAAAAAGTTCAAAATGGTTCATGTTCCTGCAGCCACACATATTAGGTGGCAGTAAGTAAAATCTTAAACGCCCAATAAATTCACAGTATCCAATGCTTTTCTCTGTTGGAAAACTGAGTTGTAACTTGGATTTATTTCTTGTTCTCTGCCACAGCAAATCTTAGTTCAGTGTGTGACATTCAGCTCCTGAATGGCATTCAAGGCTTTAAGTGAGACCTCTATGAACTAACTAGAATATAAAATTGATGACAGGTCTGCTGTATCCTCCTCCTCTTCCTGGGAATCTCAGGACTTGAGAGGCATTATACAAAATGTAAAATCAGAAAACAGTTGTTAGAAGAAACTGATTTAACTGATTGTTCCTATAAGCACCATAATTTTATCAAGATTCTTAAACATCATTTCCCTCTGAAACCAAATGCTTAGGTCATGCACTGATTGCCAAAAATTACCTTCTGTAAAAAGTATATAAATACAGTGAGCACATCTATTTTATGAATATTTTTTCAAAAGTGACTGAAAGATAAAATACTTATTTTTCTGCAAGTATTTTTGTTTGCATTAATGAAGAAATCAATGTTCAAAATAGAGTACTATACAGTACAAAATATTCTTCTGCCTTGCTTTTTAAAACCTCTTCCTGGAGTCTTTTCATACTTATTCCCTGTCACCTTGACTTTAAGTCAGGAAACATTCACAATCATTAGGGTGTACAACTGCTTTCCACCCAATTAGAACCGCACACAAATTCTCAAATTGTTCTGGAACAACAGTTACAACTTGCCTTACCAATACAACTTTCACTTTTTACTTCATATCCTGGTGGACAGATGCACCTGAATGATCCCTCCAAATTTTGGCAGGTACCAGGAGAGCACGAACCAGGCAGTGCCACACACTCATTGGTATCTTTGTGGAGTGGAGGAAAGCAAGAAAGGTTTAGAATCTTGTCATTCTTATGGTAACAAAACATGAAAAAGACTGAAGGGTTCTGTACTAATTTTCTTTTCTAAGGCAATTAATTGCTTTGAAGACCAACAACTATTCCAAAAAAAGCCTGTTACTTCTACTGTGTTTTCATTTATGCCACCATCATTCTCTTTTGGCAATTAGATATTCTGACTTCCCTCTACATGGGAGCTATTAGTTTATTTCAGCTGATCAGTACTTGAACATCACGTGGTTTCATACATACCAACACAATTCTTGCCATCCAGAGTAAGCTCATATCCTTCATTACACAAACATTTGAAAGAACCAATTTCATTGAAACACCGTCCATTTCTGCACACCTGACCAAAGAAGGAACTGCACTCATCAATATCTGATAAAAAAAAAAAATTAAAAATAACAAAATTGAACCCAAGAAGTGAGACCTGAGTCCCAGCATACTACATACAGTCTGTTATAAACACACTCAAGTTTCAATGCTTAGTATTTCTGTGGAAAAGGTACATTTTGTAACAACAAGAAATCAGTTGACAGCTGGTGGAAAGTAACTCTCATTTGAGCATTAAGATGCACTTTCTAATTAAACCACACTTTTTATACAGTACTACCATTTCTAGGCTTACAGCATTACCCCAGTTACTCCATCTGGAGATATTCAATTACTGCTAAGGGACTGCATGACATCAAGTCTACCAAGAGAGGAGAAGATGGTACATGGGGTGCTCTGGATTTTATCTGGATCAATATGCACTCGAGTCTCCTCCTAAAAACCTGTCCCTGCCAATCTCAAGTTTTGGACTATGTAATTTGCTTTCCACAGGATGATTTTCTCCATTGTAACAGTTCTTAAAATTATGTTTTAAATTGCTTGTTATTTTGTTTTAAAATGCTTGTTATTTTGTAGGGTTACTTCAGTAATGTAGACTCAAAGGAGCACTGCATAAGGAAAAATATGGATGAGGAAGAATAAATTAAAAGGATATTGGAAAAGCATCATGCTGTAAGAAAAACTTGTACTTTGCAGCACATTCTTGTTACTTCAATTTTTTCTTTCCTGGACAAGAAGAGGATTTAAAATGGTTTTTTAAAGATGTATTAGTTCTCTCCTGAAGCTGAAGGAACAATTAGACCTTGCTGTGTCTTCCTTCTGTAGCAGGAAGGAGTGTAAAGCCTCCCTCTTTTCTTTGCCTATGCTCTGCACAAGGGAGATCTCCAGGTTTATGAGCCTGTTTCTCAGCCCAGGAAGGTGTTGGTTGCTTTATCACAAGAACCCAGGAATTAAAGTAGTCCAAACTCATCAGATATTCTGGTGCCCTGTGCTTTAGGGAATGTGAAATAGCAGTGCCTGTGTCAGCTCTGCATAACTTTGTCCATTTTAGGAGAGCAGATCTGGCAGGTTACGGATCAGCTGCCCTGGCTTTCTTACTGCTAGTCTGCTTCTTCTTTCTCACCCTGTGCAAGAGTCAAGCAAAACGGTGAAATAAAGGAATTATTTTAAATTCAAGAGGCAGAGACAGAACAAAGTGGTGCCTCTGGACTGTGCCTGTAGCCAAAGATGTGCTGTAAATACCAAGGAACTCTAAAGGAGTTGAGAGATGCATTAAAATATCACTGAATTGAAAGTTGCCCCAGCAGTCCAGATATTTAGGATAATATTACATTATCTCAATTGGCTGCAATTAAAAAAGACTTTTAATTAGTTTAACACATGACAATAAGGATTCACCTCTAGGGCTGGTAACAACAGAAGCTACTGCACTCAATTAACTTTCTTCACACCCTGACATTGCTTCTGTTTAACTACAGACTGTCCTCCTTGGCATGCCAACCCAGCAGCAATGAAAAGAAAAGCTTGTATTAGGTCTCTTACCCACACAATCATTGCTACGAGTTAATTCAAATCCTGGATAACACAGGCAGTTGTATGATCCAACTGTGTTCTTGCAGGTTCCATTTCCACATGGATACTGCTCACACTCATCAACATCTGCAAGGAGAGGCAAACTGCATGTTTTCCCAGGTATGGGTAATGTGTTGTCTGTGCACAATTGCAATATCCTAAACTTTGGTCCCTCGTTTCATCTGTCACATTTTGTGTTTATGCTACAGATTTTTATAGTTTCTCAGTACACAGACGAAAACACTACATGATGTAATTTTGTGTGTATTTTAAAATAAAAGGTACTGTTACATGTAAAAAAAAATGTGTATGTGCAGTTATCTGAAGGCATTCCTTCTTTCTGTTTTCCCTACTAACATTTCTTAATTTCTTTAACATATGCAAGTGATCAGGACTGAGTACAAAGGATTAAGCATCACAGCCCTGAAATGATCAACTGTTATGCACATATTTTACCTCAGAGTCCATGAAAAGCTGTTGAAAATGCAATTCAATTTATATAAGTAAATGGATAATGTCAGTATCACATCCAGCATTACAAAGACTGCTTAAAAACTTTTGCAAACATCCATTTTTAAAAGGCACTAAAGTTCAATGCCTCCTGCTGTGTGTTACAGTAATTTCTGGAGTTTCATGGAGATCTGGAAGCAATTGAGATTTTGTCCTGCTAGTTCTTCAAAATTTTGCATTGTCAAAACAGGTCACTTTCCCAAATATCCTCCTCTGATCATCTGGCAAATGTGATCTAGTTTAAATACTAGAAGACTCTTGGCAAATATGAGTATCTACTACAATATGAATAGGTTTAAAATACCTGTTTAAAGTTGAATGCAACACCTTTTCATTTTAAAACCTTGTAAAACTGATTATGAACAAAAAAACAAGAAGAACATTCTTATTGCTCAATCTTGTTTCTTATATCATCTCTATCATGTCATCATTTTCACATGAAATTAGTATAAAGTTACATTAAAGGGGGATTCTGTTTTTTAAATGACACATGAACTCAATCGATTTAAATCATTGAAAAATGTGTGGTTTTAGCTCTAAGCTCTATCACTCTCTGATACATTCTATAAAACTCTCTGTCAAATTAGCCACTATGATGTATTTCCATGGAAATGTTTCTTCAGTAACATCAACATCTTCAGTGTTTCTTCAGTGGAGCGATCTTGGAACACACTGTTTTGTTCTGAGTTTTTTTTCTCAAACTAATTTATCCCCTCCAAGCACAAATTCACAGACCTTATTCACAAAAAAAAAAAAAAAAACAGAAATGCCTGAATCAGTTTTTTAATGTCAGTGTAACCTACTGAAAAAAATAGACTCATCTGCCCTGCTGCAAAGAGCCCACAGCCAAAGAAACCACACACAGGAAAGTATTTTCTCTCCATACCCATGCACATAGTCTGATCTTGGGATGCCTTGAAGCCATTGTGACATATGCACTGGTAGCTTCCCTGCATGTCCACACACAAACCATGACTGCAAACATTAGGAATTTCCAGGCATTCATTGCGATCTATAACAAAAACACAAAACAGATGGTGCATGTTACTGACCTCCATTATGCCCTTGTTTTACACAATTATGTTTTTACAATCCGCTGTTATGATTAAAACCAGATTAAAAATTATTTAAAAGTAAATCTGAATCATAAGAGACCTTCATTTTACAGGAAGTGCTTGCCTACACACCTTGAAGATAAAACTACTGTCAGGATTTGGCTGATACCTAGAAAATGTCCTTAAAAAATGACACTCTGTCTTTTCTTTCCTTTTACTGAGAAACGTGGCCATAAAGCGAAACAGCAGAATGCACAAGGTAACAGAAAATAAAGGATGCTGAGAGAAACACACGCACACCATTGGTGAGGTAAAAGCAGGAGAGAAAACTCATCTGATTTCTTACCAACACAGGCACCGTTGGGAGACAGTTTAAAGCCAGCAGCACATTCACAGCGGTAGCTCCCAGGGCTGTTGATACAGTCAGCATTTCTCTGGCAGAGGTTGTCCCCATTGCTGCACTCATCAATATCTGAAACACCAAGGGTTCAGACATCAGAAACCACTCCTGCCTCAGGATTTACACTGTATTGTCTGTCTGTGCTTCAGTCCTCCACAAAGCTCAAGCAGGCTGACCTCCAGCCCTGAGTACTGGGAATGCACACAAAAAGCAAAATCAACTCCATTTCAGCCATGTCACCTTTTGGATGAAAGAGGATCCCACAAATCCAGCTTATCATGCACCAAAGTCACTTCGCAAATTTGCAACATCTGCCTAAAGAAATTTTTGTATTAACAAAAACTTTCTCTTTGCCTTTGAACTGAAAAAATAAGTGGCACAGTTTGACAGCTTTTAGGTTGCACATGTTAGCATAAAATCCTCAAAAAAATGATAAAACTCCTACTGACTTTACAACATAAAAAACTTTATTAGCTTCTATGAGTATCTCTGCCTCTAAAACTGTAACAGAAGAGACACAGGTTGGAGAAAAAATCCAAGATACTTTTTTTTGAGAGGTTCTAATAACAAGAATTAAATTTTCTCCCGAAAATAAAACAAAACAAAGGCATTGACTACCTATTTAAGAGCTTGACAGAAAATAATTACATATTTTATTGAGTGCATGTGCATCCATATTCAAGACAAGCACTTCAACTGATTTATAACCTCGAGCCCTAAAAAAGCTCATAGTCAGTCTCTTAGATTTTGGAAACCACCTGAATTAAATGTTCCCCTTCCCTTTAGGATAAGCTTAAGGGGGCTAAGGAGAAAATAACCAAATTTCAAATCACCTTCACAGACCAGGAGCAGGTCATTGTAGCTGAATCCCGTGGGGCACTCACAGCGGAAGCTACCGATCTGATTGATGCAAACTCCATTGGCACAGATTCCTGGGATTTCCTTACATTCATCAATGTCTGAAAGGCAGAGGAGCTAAGTAAGTACAGTTCATCATATCTTTACACACTGCAAGGATTCTCATTTTCACCATGTTTAAAACCAAGTTGAGGCGTTCCTTTTAATCTACAGAAATTACACACAGGTTATAAAACCACACATATACCCATTATGACAGAAAATGGCATATGACGTGCAGGAAGTGATCAAAACAGAGCTATACTAAGTATTGGCCAAGATACAAAACTTACAAATGTGTAGAGAAGTCCCACAGTATTTTTGAAGGCAAAGCTTTTTATCTTAGCAATTAAAACTCAAAATCGTGAACTCAGATGATGGCAAGTGAGCAAAATAAAAAATGCAGAAATTTAAAAAAAAACCCTGAAATATTTTACATAAAAATTGGTCTCAATTTGTGTCCCCACTCTAAGTCCAAAATGAAATTTAACAACTTTAGTATATGAAATGTTTATTTTGGTTAACATTATGCAGGTGCAAAAACATTATGCAAAACAATTTTTGGTTAAAATGAGACTGGTGAAACTTACCAACAGCTTTTCCAGTATGGATGTCAAAAGTGAAGCCAGGAATATTTCCACACAGGCTCTTGAATTCAACTAGAGCAAAACAGAGAGCAATGCATTTTTCAGGGAATGCATGAATCTCCCAAGAATTACCTGCAGTCTTCTCAGCTACTCAAGAGCTGTTTTAAGCCAAATCTATTCAGGAGAGCACTTGCCTCTTCTGTAGCTTGTACTGACGATTCAGACTGCCAATAAATTAATGCAAATTGAAATAGTAACATACTTTCCTCAAATCTTTGCAGGCTTTGGCACATGACTAAATGTCTGATTTGAGAATGCAGTCATTCAGTTAGGTTTTGGTTTGGTTTTGTTTTTTTCTGTGTTTTTGTTTTTTTTTTTTAATAGAACAGTTCCACTGAACTGTTCAGCAGAATAGAAACTGTGCTTTAAAAAGAGATGCTCCAAAAATCCCACTTTTTTTTTTTAATATGCTCCTTCTATATCCTCTTTTTGCACTTGGAGAATGGGAAATGCTTGGTGTGAGTGTAAAATAAATTAACCCACGGTTTTCTAGGAAAGGTGTTTGAAATTGAGTGGGTTTACAACATACAGAGAAAAATTTCTAGCATGGATTCTATTAATTATTGCAGATTAGGTTTTAGTGGCAGAACAGTGCTCTCCAGAGAAAAAATTATTACACATTTACAGTAATAGGTTTTTATCTAGGTAGAAATATAAAAAAAGACAGGCCTACAACTATAAGCATGTCAAAATTGCATAATAGTACCAGAGGAATTTCTACCTGTTTGAGGGAAATAAAGCAATTCCAGTGTGAAGACACAACCAGTTTGAATGAACAGTTTGCAAACAATAACCATGCAGCCACTATTCAGCACCTTTTTAGATCATATCAGCATTTAAATTACCCAGAGAAAGTATGTTTCGATATTCAGTTTCCAAACTACTGCCAAGGAAGCATTTCAAGGTGTGTGGCAGGTTATTTCTACATTCAGGGCATTATGTTAAATTGAAACATGCCTCAAAAAACTGAGTAAAATTTACAAAAACATCAGACTGACATAAAATTCAAAGGGTTTCTGGAAGTTTAATATGTGGAGACTTCCATGAGTGCTTGGCCCACTGTTGGTGCTGCTGAGGACCTACAGGAAACCTCTTTACCCAACAGAAGGAGGAGGATGGAGACTGCCTTTGATGTGTCTCTAAACCTGAAATGCTGACAAATTATTCTAGCACCAAAAAATGAAAAACAAAGAGCTCCTTCCGTATTCCTGCAAGGAATGCTCTTTAATCTGGAGCAATTACAGTCTTTACTGGCTGTAGTTTGAGTTTCTTATCATCTATATTTTAATGGCAGCTCCTCAGCAGCTCATGATTCTGAAAAGTTTAACTACCATTATAATAAATGGAATAATTCTTGAATAATTCTAAATAATATGAATGAATGAATTCTAAATAATTCCTAATGGAATAGAATTCTAAATAATTCCATAATAGAATGAATAATTCTAAATAATTCCTTTACACCAAACATCCCCATTTTTAGCAAATTTAGTTAATCATTGCTCAGAATGATATTTGGCAAAATCTTTTTCCTGCATTCAGACATACTTATTAATTCCTCTAAGCCAAGCAGGATCTAGTATAACTGAACATCAGCATTTTCTACTTTCTTCTGTCCTACTGTTTATTGGCTGCTTAATGCTCACCCAGATTATTCTTGCACTACAGGGTTATTCTTGCACTGTCTACCACAGTGCTTTACCATTCAGCAATTTAATGCTCTTTCATAGACACATCTTTAATACATGTTACTATAGTAATTCAATACACTAATATATTTTACATACTTCTTATGTGTAAGATCTGAGGCTTAGCAACTTAGTTCTTTTCTGCAAGGAGATTTATGTCATTTACTGCTGTCAGCAAGCCTGACAGTAGATATATCAGACAAAAACAGAGCCCTGTGCTCACTACCCTGTCCTAGTGGGCAGTGATCTCCTACTCCCAGGATAAAACACATCAGGTCTGGAAAGATGAGGAAGAGGCTCCAAGGGTTGCAGGACCTCTTTCATTCTATTATGCTACCTTATTTTTTCATTAATTTCACTGAATTCAGTTTTTCACAATTTTATTTCCCAGTTTTTACTGTGTAGAGAAAGAGTATACAATTAGGTAAGGATTGTATGAAAACGTATTTATTCAAAGTGCCAAAATATCCACACAGAAAAATGCCAGAGATTTACCTTCTGGAAGCTTGGCTTTGCATCAGTCACTTTAAGAATATTTCAAAACCCCATATACTTATAACTATACTATTTTTCAGGACAAAAAGATCTGTCACATAACAGGAAAAAAACTGAGATCAGGCACTCCTGAAATTACCAAACCATGAAGGAGTTCTGTACACTCTTCGTTACCTCTTAACTGTCAAGCAGCTTTCTACACTTCTTCAGGTAAAAAAAACCAAACACAAAAGGACTATTATTTCTGATTAAAGTCTGTATGCTAATAGTTATGATCTGCATAATGTGTAAAATCAAACAAAACAGTCTTTACTACTTAAAGTCATCACACAGAGACTGATCGCTAAGCATAAACAGAGAAAAAGGAAGAAAGAGCTCTGTTCACCAAGGAAAAAGAAGACAAATGCATGGGCATATGAAGTTCACTTACAGTCCTCATCAGGGCAGAATAATGCTCTTAGTGAGCCACTGGGCTCAGTCTGGTGATGTGGTTAAGGGCAGTGTACCCTAACCCCTGTCTGTGATGTGCAGCCCCCACCCGATGGCAAAACAACTGATTATAGAACAGAAGTGCAGCTATTCAACCATTTCCCCTTGGAAGTTGTGTTTGATCCCTCACACAGTCCCTTTTCATGGTGAAAAAGGTTCAACCATGCCTGCAAAAACAGTAAAGTCATTTAGGAAAGCTAACAAGGCAACTTTGCAATATTTCAGGAAATATTTAAACCCCATAACTGCTTGCACAATACCAAGCAATTTTGGTTTTAACAAATCATTAAAAGCTACAGAAGTTTTTGAGAATTTGAGTGTCACCAATCTAAAAGGAGAATTCTTTCTTCTACCCAAGAACATTACTTGCATGAATCCCTGCTAGCAGTGTTCTGTACTCTTCTCATCATGTTGTCACCATGATGACAATTTTATGACATTTAGATAAATGACTATGGGAAAGAATTTCATGAGCTCTCTGTGGCAGCAAACATGTATTTCCTCTCTCAAGCTTATTTCCATATCCCATTCCTGACTGCTAGGAGCGTTCCTTCATTCTCCCTCCTCCTATTTAAGAAGGGAAAAAAAAGGGCTGTTTTCTCTTCTTTTCAGTCTAATTTTTCTTCTCTTTTCTGTGAGGGAAAATCTTTCTTAAATTATCTGCTGTTTTCCTCATATCACCAGGATAAACCAGTTGGAAAAGAAGCATTACATTCTTTACACTAAAATCACAAATGACCTTAAAATCACAGAACCAGAGGCATAGATTTAGTGATACTAAACCAGTGACCGTGGGGCAAGTACATTAAACAATAAATGGCATTTGTACAAAACAGGCACATGAGTTTTTTTATTTTTATCTAAGCATCTTTGGTCTTTTTTTCAAATGTAAAGAGTCAGAGAATGTCAGGTTTCCCTCCAAGTTGATGATTCTCCCACCAATGACTCTTCTGAGTGGAGCTTTCAGGGGTGTTTTATTCCAGAAAATCAAATCCATAAAGACTAACTGAAAACGAACTGTCCTTTATTATTTTCACCTCCATTTACAGAAGAGAATTTTTTACTGCCCTACTTACTGGGCAATTTTTGCAAGTTCAGTCACCTTTGGTAGAGAAAATGTAAAAGCAAACAAGCAGATCATGGATCAAATGTGAGACACAGCTGAAAAATCTAGAAAGGCTTCCTACACTCAGCATGAAACCCAATCTTGATGTTCTGACAGACTAGACTACCAGGATAAATGTGTCTCTATCAAGAACTAAATTACACCCTCCTAAATTAATTGTCCTGGAAGACAGACTGGACAGGAGGTATCTCTGCTCCACCAGTATCTTCAACACCAGTATTACTGCTCAGTAAAAGTTCTTTTGGGATGAAATGTTAACTTTAGTTAATTGGTCAAAGCAGCAGATAAGCAAAGAAAGTAACAAAATGGGGTGACCACACAAGGCTTTACCTGTTCCTGGAGTTGGACATGGCTCACAAGGCTTGTTCCAGGCTTTCCCAATATTGTATGTGCAGCAGCACATCCTTTTGGTCACATTGAAGGGCAGTTCATTCTCACAGGAGGTTCCATTATAGCTTCTGTAGCAAAAGCTTTTCCTCATGTCTGGATGTGAGAAAAGAAGCACTTATGAAGTAGCCAACATTATGATATTATATAAATATCAACCCCCTACCAAACCAGACAATGATTCCTTAACTCTGTTTTCTGAATGCAATATAAACACAGGCATTTAAAAATAGTTTAAGGATTGATGTAATCTGCCATCTTTAGTTTTAGACTTAGGTGACATATTTTCTGTTTTCATTTAAAGACACAAGGGGGAAAAAAGCAAACTCCTAAGAAATCATAAACAACAGTGTAGATACTCGTGAGATCCATTTGTATGGTAAACCCCACCATTTGGAAATGATCAGCTAAAATAAACCAGTGAACAGTGAGACCTGTTAGGGAGTAAGAGCCCTTGAATGCTGCCTGCCAATCACAGGGATCTCTTTCCTGACAGCACGAACTGGGAGCTAAAAATAGTCAAACACAAAGCACAGGGTCTGGCCCTCAAAACAGTCTGATAATCTTGCAGTTGTAGGAATGATGACATTTTGCATACCCATGCAGTTGTGTCCTCCATTCACCTGCATATATTCAGGTGGGCAAATGCAGGTGTAATTCCCCAAGGTGTTGTAGCAGGTGCCAGGACCACAGACACCAGGGTGTGCAACACACTCATCAATATCTAGAGACCAAGAAAAAAACATTGCAGTTAATGAGGGAGAAGAGGTCCAAGTCCAAGCAAATGTTTCTGAGAAACACAACCATAATAAATCACGCTAAGATAACAAAAGTGCTTCATTTAAAGAATAGCTTGGAAAACACAGCTCTGATTTTAACCTCTAGGTTTAGCCTTAGTTCTCTTTAGTGCAAGACAACACACTAAATAAACTAAAAGTTCCTGAACTTGCCACTGAAATAGGAGCAAATCAACTTCACAAAAGACATTCAAACCTTCTTCTCACAGCAGGGTTAGTCACTTTTTAGCTTTAGGGTCAATTTACAATATTGGTTGTAATAGTTACGAAAAATCTCAAACACAGAAGGAAAACCAGTATAAACATGACTTCATATTGAGTAAATTAAACTGCTACTCTCACACCCAAAATGCAGGGAGTATCATAACAGTTGCAGGGTGAGAACCCAGAAATAACCCCTTAGTTCACTGAATAAACTGGCTGAGGTCTAACATCTAAAATAAACGTTAATATATCCAAGTATTCCATTTCAAGCTTTGTGCTAATTGTATCACTGGTGCCAAAGATAATGATTTTAGGGAAGACTCTAGGGAAGGGATGTACCATGCCCACTTAGGATTTAAGGCTAAAAAGTAGTGGTTTTAATAATAACTGCATTGTGACAGAGAAAGAGGCTTAAAAAGACTCAACCTTCACAGATTCTTGTCTCTTCACTGAGGTAGTAACCTTTTGGGCATTCACACTGGAAGCTGCCAAAAGTGTTGATGCAATTTCCACCTTGGCAGAGACCTGGCAGCTCCTGACATTCATCAATGTCTGAAAACAGAGGGAAAAAAAATCAACTCACCATATTTTCACTCCAGAATGAAAAAAAAAAAAAAAAGAGAATTTAAGTACTACCCTGAAATTTTGCCAACTAGTAGCTTTGAACTGTCATGCCTGGTTTTTGGGGTTTTTTTTGCTTCTAAATTGCTCTCCAGGAATGCATGGATAAGATGCTCATTCTCTTCCATTCAAACAGCCCTTTAGGAGCAGTTTCAGCTTGTTAAGCCCAATGTTCCATTGCTGTTTACAGGAATTTGGTATCTAATTCCTGACTTTTGCCCATTTACTGGAACCAGAGCTGCTTTGTCTGATGAATATTTCCTGACATTTGCACTTTCTGCTGATGAGCTGTAATTTTCATAAATGACTTATCCTTCAGGGCCCAATTTTGAAATCCAGTTAAAGTAAGGAAGCACACAAAAGGTATGCACCAGATTGTTTTCCTACTGAAATGGTGTTGGACTTCTTCAATATTCTTTTGCTGTCTACCTTTCTCATGTTGTTTCCCAATTCACATTAACAGTGGATTTTGCTTTGCACTAAATATAATGATTTCTGAAAAATGCAGTTCCTCTTCAAAGATGACCCTATTATTATTATTATTATTATTATTATTATTATTATTATTATTATTATNTCTTCAATATTCTTTTGCTGTCTACCTTTCTCATGTTGTTTCCCAATTCACATTAACAGTGGATTTTGCTTTGCACTAAATATAATGATTTCTGAAAAATGCAGTTCCTCTTCAAAGATGACCCTATTATTATTATTATTATTATTATTATTATTGTCATCAATCATCACAGTCATTTATAAGAAACTCACCTTCTAAAATAATAGTTATGGGATTTGGTCTGAATCCTTCTCCCCCTGGACAGAGAGTATTGTATTCCGCTAAAGTAAAATATAACAAGAGACAAGATGTCAGTCTCATAAAAATTAAAATTATGACAACAGAATAATAAAATGTCACTTGTGTTTTTAAGGTCTGTTCTTCCCTACAGTCATTTGGTTTCTACTTTTTTGACCTATTCACAGTAAATAAAACATGTGCATTAGATTAACAGAAAAACAATGTAAGATTAGGAGTTCTGCCTTCTTTTATAGCCATAACCTCAGATACTCTTAAGGCAGGCACAATATTGATTTTTCTGTACTGTGTCCCTACAGAGGCACATATTTTCTGTTTTGATTAGTTCTTTAATATGAAATGTCAGTATGCCATTGATAAAGATAAATGTCAAACTTGGAATTCCTACTGTTATGAGGCTGTGAGGAGCAACATACTTGACATTTGTGTTGCATTATTCATTAAAGACCTTCAAAGCTCTACAAATCTGATAACTATCATTAGGTAACAGTTTTGAAAGTACTCAAGAGTGACTTAGACATAAATACACAACAGTTATCAACACTCTTCTCTGAAGAATAATGAAGCCCTCCAAATTTAAGCCATGATTTGAGTTCTAAGCATCATTAATTTATTTCCCCACCAGCTTGGAGCTGCTGAGCAAAAATGCCCAGCAGATGTATGCACTCTATTCCATTCTCATCTGCAAAGTTCTTAATTTTTTTNTTTTTTTTTTTTTTTTTTTTTTAATGGGAGAAAAGTAAGAGCTAAATAAAATGCCCAAAACTACTTGAAGTGTCACCCGGTCTGGTGCAAAGTGCCTTCTAAAGGTAGCACTGATTTTTTAGTGTGAGAACAGGCACCAAGTCAGTCACAGCAGACTAAAGGTCAGGTCTGTGATGCTCAGCTCCACACCTCTGCACCCCTGTCCCTCTGAGGAAATTTGTCTCCAATGACCGATGTACACCAGCACAGTAAAAGACTGTGAATTCTTTTTCCATCCCTTCTAAAATAAGGCAGCACCAGGAGGACATGAGAACATTTCCTTACTGCTGTTGACAGGGGGACAGGTCTCACAGGGGTTCCCCCAAGCCTTTCCCAGCGAGCAGCAGCACGAGGAACGAGTGACTCCCACGCCAACCTCAGTGTTGCAGGACAGGCCCCCGTCCCCTCTGGGTCCAAACTTCAGGTAGCAGCTGCCCACACGGTTATCTACATAAAAAGTACACGTGGTTACAGCTGCACACCACGATCCAGGCAAAGAACAGCAGGCTTTCATCTGTAATTTCATACCTAGAAGGAGGAATTCAAGTAACACTGTGCTCTTGAAGTCATTGGCACTTCAAGAAGATTGATAGTTATTGATGTCCAGAGAGACAACACTAAAAAAGTGTATAACAGGATATGCAGAACTGTGGAATCATTATTTTTCTATCTTATTTGCATAAAGCAGTGATTGCTAAAGTGATACTTCAGGAAACTTTTACTTACCCACACAACCCACTCCAGTAGGATTCAGCTGGAAGTCTGGAGGACAGTTACACTCATATCTTCCAGGTGTGTTTACACAAAGACCATTAACACAATTAATGGGATCAGCACATTCATCGATATCTAAAACAGGAAATCCACATTCATAAATCTGCTCATTGGACAGACAAGAATTATTTTACTTTCTAAGGCAACAAAGCAAGAAAGTTAAAAATTCAAGTGAATTTTAGCTGAAACTGAAGGAAAGTTTTAAAAAAAATTCACCAAACAACTACAGATAAACTCTGTTCAGAATATGTTTCACATATTTAAGAAACCACCCTTTTTGCTGATGTATTTTGAAAAGCAGTGATTTACCTGTGCAATTCCCCCCAGTTCGATCCAGTTCGTAGCCATCATCACAGATACAACGAAACATTCCTGGGAGATTATTGCAGGTGCCAAACACACAAATGTTCTGGAAGGAGCATTCATCAGTGTCTGAAGGAATATATTAAAACCAGAAAGTTACATAGCATTGCCACATTATTGAAATTATTATTGCAGTTGTTGTTATTATGTGTCACAGCACTATAAAAGCAAAAGGAGACACATGCAAAGCATTTTAAAAACTAACGTTTTTGAGTTTGTGTAGAATACTACACAAAATTTGTATCTGTGAATTTGTATTTGTAAAGAAAGTGTAGCAGAAGAAAGAGAGTGTGTAGGCATCAACAGTCTTATCTCCTTGGAGGAAGAATACAGGGAAAATAGGGATATAGGAAGTAAGAATTATCTATGATTTTCTCAAGCCCACATTGAAATAGTTATGTAGTAACTGCACACAGATGAGCTAAAATGCATCTAAAGGAATGCCTGGATGCTCATCTAAACTGAAGATGAAATCAAGCTGAAAGACACTGACAGAAAATTGGATAATTTTGTCAGCTGCAGTGTAGAAAGGAGTTGAACACTGACACCACAGACTGCAAAGCTATGGCTTTAGGCACAAATTGTAAAAGACTTCTGAGTTGAAAGTAAGCAGGATAAGAGTGGGAAAAAAAACCCTCCATGTACTGTCAGACAGCAAGACTTTTTAAGTTGCCAGAATAAAGCAGCTGTGGAAAAGGCAAATGCAATTCTGGCACATATTAGTGAATTATTTTTAGCACAGACAGGGAAGTGGAAAGCATTAATATCATTTTACAGAACACAGCCAAATCTTAATTTGAAATTCTGAGTATAGTGCTCTGTTGATGAACTAATATTGCACAAGATGTGCAAAAGGGGTATTAAAATTATTACAGTAATAAAATATCTACTCTTAACTTGCCTGGATTACCTCAGCCAGGGGTTGAGAAGTGATAAAATGCCTCTTTATAGTAACATATGAGAAAGGTTAACTTCTGAGGGCCATTTGAGAGACACATTTTTTAAGGAAAATGAATGCTTAACATCCAAAAGTCCTGAGTCAATTTCATCTGGAAAATAAAATTTCTAAATACCCTGGAGTACAGACATGGAATGACCTCCAAATAAGGTCATTGAGAAGCTAATGTCCTGACATCTCAAGGGACTTCTGAAAAAAGTGGATTAATAATTTGTATTTCAATTATTTCACTAAATCAAGACTGGATTTTGACCCTTGATTGTAGAAATTAGCCAAGGACTCTTCTTACCATAGGACAGATTAATATATCAACTTCAAAATGAGAGAAATAAAAGCTAACTTCTTTTAAGAATTCAGCACCCAGATATTTTAGTTCTCCAACAGCACAGTTTAAAAAATGCAATGCTTTCCGATCTCTGCTGCAATCACAGTAATATATCAAGCATTTCTCCAAAATCCTTCAATTGTTGGACCCAAATCCTTCAACACACTGACCCAAAATTTAGAATTACATTGTTTTTCAGAACATTGGTTGGCTGAAACAGATTGGATCTATTAGGGGATTTTTATTAGACCATTGGCACCACTGTAAGATGACTGAGCTGCACCAAGAAATTCAGTAAAGATGATTAACAATACTTGATAATGATTAACAAATCTGACTACGCAGTGGCACATTTAATTCTTCAGAAGCACCTGAATTATTCTGAAGTCTGATTCATACATGTACACCTGAATGTTAGAACATGCCATGCTCTGGACTGGATCTTAGAGATTAAATTTTGAAACCTGTTTTCATATCTCACCAAACATTTTGAATTCCAAAGATGTTATGTGGTTTCCACCAATAAATATGAAATAAGTTAAAAGCTTTGGGGCACCAGCTAAAATGTTTTCGTCTACTATACAGTCATATTAAACAACAACAACAACAACAAAAGGTATAAGAGCACAATAGGGAATAGAAGCTGAACTGCACTAGAAAGACAACACAGGATTTTCCACACACTATCCAACAGAGACAAAAAGGAATTTAAAAAAAAACTTTACAAAATTGCTGAGGCAAACCTCTACTCTGGGATTTATGGGTGAAGGCCAGGAAAACATCACAAAAAAGATGAAAGCAACCTTCCAACGTAATTGACACTGAAGAAATTTCTTGTATGTGAAACATGTGGTGCTTTCTCTGCTTGCAGGTTGAGGTCCTGTTGCTTGTTCTTTGCTTTAGAGCAGCCAGCCCAAGCTCAGAGAAGGACGCTGAGGCAGCAGCAGCAGCAGCAGCAGCTCACCTTGGCAGGACCTGCTGTCAGGGGCAGGAGTGAAGCCCATCTCACACTCGCAGCGAAAGGCGCCGGGGGCATTCAGGCACTGCCCATTTTCACACAGGTTGACATTCTCTGCACACTCATCAACATCTGTGGAAGACAGCAAAACCTCTCTGAAACCCCAGGTTTCACCAGCAAAAATAGGCGTAAATATATCCTGATGTTCAAAATAATAGCACTGTTGAGCACTGAAGTTATAAAACAGAGTATTTATACCCTGAAGTAAATTCAAAGAATGCAGAAAAGCAAATGCAGTTTCCAAAATTATTCCTTTCACCGTGCCATGATTCCTTACTCCTTGTTTTTCATTAACAGACAAAAATTTTTTTAACAATGCAAGATTTTAAGATTCAGTACTACTAATCTTGACAAGTAAGTTAAATATATTGCTTAAGTCAACACTCTGCCTCTTGGTATATATTGCTATGCTGTTTTGACAGAAAAAAATGTTCAAAAGGCAAATTTTCCTAAATCATACATAGAAAATTATTATCATATTCATTTTAGAAAATATTATTTGAGGGTGAAGAACACTACAAGTACTGCTTGCACACCAGGAATTCTTCTAGTATGCCCCAAAAGAGCTATAAAGAAAGAGAATGGTAAGGGAGGGCATTCACCATTGCAGTCATCATAAGAAGTTATAATTTTGTCAGGGATGCTTGTGATTGTCCAAAAAAAATTTATATGCTTTCTTCATTTTATTAGTCCTTAATTAGTATTACATCTGATTTTTAGAGAAACACAGAAGCTTAATATAGGGATAAAACTTTGTGCTCTTGGACCAGAAACTTAAAATACAAAAACCAACTCATATTTGAAGGCCTTTATTCTCAAATAAAAAAATTTACACTACTAATCAGAAAACTCTGTTTCTAAACTGCAAATTAATTTTTATTTGTAATTAGCAAGTTAGCCAAAAATGAATGCATTCACAACAGTTTTCTAGGTATTTTACTATCATTAGGATGCATTTCTTCAGACCTTTAAATATGCTGACCAAATACAGGATGTGTTAAAAGTCAAGAGCAGAGATAATGTTGCACCTCCACTCTCTAAGTGAAGACCAGAGTAGCCCAAGACATAGTAATCAGTATTTAATATAAAATCTTTATACTTTATATAATTCGCGTCAGTTTATTTTGAGTCACGTGCTGTGTAAATAACAATGTCCATTCTCACCAACAAATTTAAACACAGAGATCACAGGCAATGTTTTTTAACTGCAGTTTGTTTTTCTTTTTAAAAAGTCCTATGTTAATGATCACATCCTGTTCTACTAACAGAGTGATGGGAAAATAGATGATGCCAGAGAGAGGAACTAACAGAGTTGGCGTTTGGTGTTCTTGACTAGAGGCACTGCTGCTAGCAGGACATGCATGTTCAAAATAATTGGCATGAAGATGAGGAGGAGGAAGAAGCAGCAGACAGGAATTTCCCCCAAAAAAGGGAGCTGGTGGGTCCAACTGGGACAGAAATCAAAAGAACAATCAGGTGCCTCTGACACCATATCTTATGCAGACAGGAAGCATCTTGATCTTAAATTACATTTTCACATTTATTGTCTTTCACTGTGGGCTTAGGTCTAATTCACGAAGGTTCCATACAAGAGAAGAACAACCAGGGACAAGTCAGGTGTCACAAAATTCCTTACCAGAGCAGGTAAAGCCATCTCCAGTGAATCCCTCTGCACAGGCACAGTGGTAGGAGCCCGGGCTGTTCACACACTGGGCGTTGGCGCTGCACCGCTGGGTCCCGTTGGAGCATTCATCAAGATCTGCACAGCGGGGTCAAAAAGGGCAGGCAGCAGCACTGCAATTAGTAAACTGGCTGGCAATTAGCTGCCAAGATAACCAGCACCACTGCAAACATGATTTATGTCCCCACAAATACACACATTCACTATTAGATCATACAGGGTTAATCTATAGTGACTCCATTTTAATACGTTTTCTTTTAAATTACAACATGCGATTTACTGGGACTGGGCAAAATATTTCTGAGCAACAGATGGAATTCAGCTGACTCATTACTTGGATGCTAATGTCCTGTTGAAGAGCTTAAATTCAAAATTAGTTCAAAAAAAAAGAAACTGAACTGAAGAAATGTACTGAGGTAAAAATCTGCCACTTCTTTAGAAAGTCTCCTCAAGTAATAGAAGAAAGTGAAAACAATGCAATCCCATGAGAGCTGATGCAACCTATTCACTTGGATGCATGAAAAATAAAGAAGAAAAAGAAAAAAAAAGAAGAAACGAGAAATCTTATAATATGGTAAATATTTTTAGCACATTACATTAATAAAGCCTGATTGTTAAATGAAGCTTCTCTTCCATAGATCCCAAAATGTTCTGAAAACAAAAAGCAAGTTTTACAATCTTCTACCCACCAAACTGAAACATGAAGGCAAGGGGACATACACAACTACAGCAGCCCAGCAAATGCAGATACAGGTTTCCCACCCTTTCAGTCCCAATATGGTTTATATCAGGGTCTATAAATCAGATTTATTACAAGACATTAAAAAAAAATGTTTAAAAGACTGGAAATATCTTACTGAAAGGAAACAATAAAATGAAATCTATTTAATTTCTGTGGGTTTTTTTATTTTGCACATTGCAGTAGCAGCTGTATATAAACTTTGTAAAATATGTAGTTAATTCAGTAAGATGTTTCAGCATTAATTTTCTGGAACAGTAATTTTCTTTTTTTTCCCATAAAACCAAATCTGTGAAACATAAGAATCTTTCATACCCATCCATCCACAGGCTACAGCAGACAGAAGAATAATTCTTTGTTTCTAATGGACTAATCACACAGTCACATTACATGCTTTCAGAAAAAAGAAAAAAAAAAAGAGTAGGGAGAGAGAGAAAAAAATCTTTGTCTTCCATATACTTACCAATACATTTAATGCCATTTCCAACCCAACCTTCTCTGCAGCTGCATTTAAAACTTCCTGGCACATTGACACACAAGGCATGCATGTCACAGTTGTGAGCTCCAATTTCACACTCATTCACGTCTACAAGCACAAAACAAATGATCAGTATTTACATCAGAATATTAAAAATTCTGTTCCTTTTACATATTTCCACTGTGAGGGTTTTCAGTCCTTTAAAAAGCAAATGTTTAAGAACAGAGAATAATTCAAGCAAGCTATTTCATGTTCTGTATTAGTAGAAAGGAGTGACAATTGCATTTTATTTTTGCTCTTTGTTTGTAAACATGACAATCAGTCCACTTTCCTACAACTGCTTTTCAGCTTGAAATTAACACCCTTTTCCAGAAATATGAAATGTGCTTATCTTTTTATGTCTAAAACTGGGATGAGGCCTTTGGGTGCACAGCCACCTTTCAGTTATAAAAAATAATTATACACCCAGAGCTATAGTAGTTATAGAACAGATTCCTAAACACAAAATTGTAGGAGAAATTCTGTCAGCTTCTTTTGGATGAGCCTGGATTCTTGAGAGCATGCAGAAGAAAAGGTACTGCTTAAATGTCACAGGAACTTGTAGAGTGATTATAAGTGACTACAGAACTTTAAAAATTGTTGGCAAAGGTTGAAGGATTTTTTGTTTACTTTTGTTTTCCCTCTTGTTCTTTCCTTAGACCACATGGCCATTTCCTGCAGCTTGATTTGAGATGAGTTCATCCTCCAGGTACATGACAAATTAGCACTGATCAAAAAACTTCCAACACAACTGCAGCCTTGCCACCTCAAGCCATGTTCTGTAATACGGGTGTTCACACAACCTGTGTTGCCAAAATCTCTAAAATTAGTTTGTAAGGGGCCTCCAGCATTGGTACTGGTGAAGGAACACTCCCTTTAAAACTCTGGCAGATGCTAGCAGATGTGAACAATCATGTATATATATAAATATATACAGATACCAACCTCTCTCTTGTGTGTGAACACTTGTGCATTTATTTTACCTGGAAGACAACCAAAGCATGTGACATATCCACTGGGAATCTGTTTTACCTGTGCACCCTGTAGTTCCTTTCTTGACTGAATACCCAACTTGACAGTGACAAATGAAGGAGCCTTTGGTGTTTTCACACTCCCCAAACATGCAGATGTTGGAATTCAAATCACATTCATTCACATCTGTAGGTGATTGTAAATTAATTATTAGTTAGACTTTATTGTCATTTTGGAACACTTTATTTCAGGTGAATATACCTACTATATGAGGTTGTAATATATTTCAGCTGTTCTACTCTGTAAATTCCCTAAAACAAGTAAGGATAAATGTGTAGTCCAAATACTACTGTTTTGTGGTAAAACAAACAAAATTTGTTTTCACCTTTTTTTTTCAATGCTAATTAAAGGAATATGAAGCAAATTTTTCTTACAAGAATCACTTAAAATCATTTTCTTAAAACATATTCGTGATCATAGTAATTTTCTTCCAATGAATAATTTTTGAAGTGCCCCCTTCTGGATCCCTCAACTAATCCCTTCTCAGTACACATGTTCCATTATAGTAAAATCACACCACTGTTTTTTTAACTATGGGATCTGGTTCACTGCTAGGGACTTAACAAAAGGCATGCAGATTTTTTTTCTTTTTAATAATATACATAATTTCAATACCCACTTTCAAGCACACAGTAGAAAGAACATCTTGAAACAAAAGCTGCAGAGTTTTCAAGGCTTGCACTGAATTTGGTGCACACAGCTACTTACCAACACAAGTTTTCATGTCTATAGAAACCATAAATCCATCATAACAGAGACAGCGATATTCCCCTGGGATATTGGTACACTGCCCACCATCACAGATATCTGGATTGTTTTCACATTCATCAATATCTGAGGGGGTAAAAAAAAAAAAAAAAAAAAAAGGAAAAAAAAAAAAAAAAAAAGGCAGATAATAATTCTGTCACTCTGGCATGGACGGGCTGGAACACCACTTTGATTTTGGCTGAAAGATATGATGCTGGGGCTTTTCAGGTGTAAAAACCTACCTGCACATGTCCTGACATCTGGCATCAGAGCATAGCCATCACTGCAGCTGCACTCATAGCTGCCTTCTGAGTTAGTGCAGTGGGTGTCACAGCCTCCATTCATTATCATACACTCATCAATATCTGGGGAAGCAACATGGGTAGCAGTAAGTCTACTTCTTTAAGAAAAAAATCATATTCCCTTTACATTTTACATAAAGAAGTTCATCAGTGGCTTCATTCTGAATTTTTATTCTCATTCTACTGTCTCTGATTTATATTTTGTTTGTTTTTTCTTCTTTCAACTGCTTTCTCATCTGTGGGAAGCAAGTGGCTAAGTTAAATGTTGTTTTTGCTCCTGTGTATTGCTAGGGGTGTGAAAAAAAGCTCAGGAAACTAAGTTTGGAAAGGAAAAAAAAGGGAAACCCTGAGACACTTAAAGCTTGAAATGTAGCACAAATTTGCAATTTTGTAAAAAAAGATCCATAAGAAGCAAATAAAAAACCCTCTCAGTCCTGCTGTTCTCCTTTGCAAGGAGTTGATGTGCTGGCAACTATGTAATTCAGTATTATTACAGTGAAGGATTAAAGAGATGCATATGATAAGGAGAAAAAAGTGAAAGATAAACCATCAATGCATGGAGCTTTTCTTGCTTGACCAAGAAATCTAGTTGTATTTTCTGGTTGTTAGCTCAAACCTCCAATTTTAATGGCGTAGTACAGTAAGTATAATTTCAAAGTATTCTACAGAGTTCACTACAGCAACCATCTTTTTATACCTTCTTTATATTCCTTTCTATTTCTGTATTCCCACAATAGCTCATGACAAGCCCCAAGGCACATGAGGAAACACCCCTGCTGATTTCCAAAAGGCAGGTGTGAAACCACATAAAAGCAAGGACAGATGGAACAATGCAGCTGAAGCACAAACTCCCATGTGCAGGTGCACAACACTTGCCTGTGCATCCCTGTCTGTCAGGAGTGGGCTGGTACCCAGAGTCACAGAAGCACTGGTACGTCCCAACCATGTTCACACACTTGCCATTCCTGCAGAGGCTGTCACTCAACGAGCACTCATTTACATCTGGGGAAGAATCGTTCATATCAGTTGCAATTCAGCATATTTCACAGCTTTAACAGCTCAGGTTCCAGGGAGAATGAGAGGCAATATTGCAAACTGGTGGCTTTCAGGTTTATTCCATTTTTTTTCTTATTCTTGGCATGTTCCAGTTCAAGGAATGGAGTTCTGCACAGCATGTATAAGCTAGTGACCAAAGATTTATCTTGTCTGACTCAAATCTGAGAGCATTAATTACAGTGTCTGCGGGCATTAATTACCAAGTCTGCTATTTTCCATCAAGAAAATAAGCCAAAGAGAAAATATGCTTCCTTTTTGACTTTTTCTTTCTTTTTTTCTTTTTTTTTTCTTTCTTTTTCATCATTTTGGTGGATTACGTGCTAAAAGGAGAGATGCATTTCAACACACAACACCACCTTTTTGTGACTGATTAAAGTTGCTCCTGTGAATGGTACAGTCCTTTCAGTTGCTAAATAACCCCAGCATTACTGGCACTGAGGATTTTACAGGCTTTTAGTTTTTGATTAGAAGATACTAATATAAAGGAGGAACATTAATTTGTTTGAGAGATTCCTGGGACCCCACCTTTGCCCGGGACTGACCATTCCTCAAACTGAAGATTACTTTCCTGAGTTGAAACTCACCCAAGCACTCCTGCTGTGACGGTGACAGCTCATGGCCCAGGGGACAGTCACAGCGAAAGCTCCCCTCAGTGTTCACACAGGTGCCCCCTCTGCACAGCAGAGGGTTGCGTTCACACTCGTCTATATCTGCAAAGAAACCATCATGTGCAGAGATAAAATGGGCACGTGCAAGGGGCAACGAAGAGAAAAGCAATTCCCAGTGTCTACAAGTGACAAAATAAAAGGATTGTTTCATGGTGCTGCCCCTTTACTCGCGCTGCACAGCAGGGCCAACAAAAAACTATGCATCCTCATTAACTCTAAAATGGGTATTTTTTCTCTCAAGAAAACCAGAAATTCATCATTTAACATTAGATATTCAATAAAACATGGGACACAAGAAAAGGCAGCAAATTTTTGGATATAGCCCTTTAAAAATGTCTTAATGTGATGTTTTGGGGTTATTTTAATTGCTGAAGGCAATCAGACACCTGTTCATGTATGCACTGAAATTCTTGCCTGTGGATGCAGTTATGGTGGGTGTTTGTGTATCAATTTTTACCTAAATGGCTCCTTTGTTTGGTAACTCCTGTGTATGTCATGGTGTGGCTGGAAAATATTCTGGCTACAGCTCATAAAGGCAAACTGAATATCTGACTCACAATAAAAAAAGATGTTCAAGGTGGAGGATACACTCACACTTCTGGACTCCCAGGAAAGTCTAAAAGCATCACAATTTTCAGCAGAACAACCAAAGGTGACAGGAGCCTAAGTCAAAATTTTTTTAAGGTGGCTGGACACTTTTTGGTGTCTCCAGACCTATTCTTACAGCTTTAAGCAGATTAAAGAGATGTAATTTTTTTTTTTTTTTCAGGAAATGCTGTGAGAATTTCTTGAGTCCTAGAAGAAGCAATGAAAAGAGATTGACACTGCTTTTGAAACTCCAGCTTTACCAAATATTTGGGTACCCCATTAGCAGTTTTTAATGCATTGTGTGAACAGTTGCTGCCATTCTGAAATATCTGTACAGAGTAAGTGTCTCTTAAGGACATAAGTAACTAGCCTAAAGAACAAGCAAGGCTATATACTTAATTCAGTTATCTGTCTCTATAAACTGCATATCTGACTCATTTGCTCATGAAGTCACAATAATGACACATCTGAAGTGTTCAGTGTGGCAGTTCAGATAACAGCCAGGCTTTGCACAGCAAATGGAGACTCCAGGGCATCCTGGCAACACTTACCCATGCAGTTCTTCATCATCATAAATCCACTTTCGTAGCCATCAAAGCACTCACACTCAAAGCTGCCAGGAGTGTTGACACAAGCACCACTTCCACACAAGTCTGGGGAGATCCTGCACTCATCAATGTCTGTTTCAAAGCAGTGGAGGGGCAGAAAAATCAAACTGGGTTTAAGGTTATCCTGCTTTTCGCAGAAAAAAAAGCCACTGTAAATGAAGTCTACAGAAACCATATACATATGCAAATCAACAGAGAAAAATTAATTACTTATAGAAACATCTGATTATGTGAAACAGTTCACGAAAGATTTGTAAGGCTGTGTCTTCAGAGCTCTCAGTTTGCTGTCAAGTTTGCTTCTATTAAGTGTAATTTAAAGTTAGATTCTTAAGGAAATAACTAAGTGTAAGACATTCTGAGATACCATTCTTACAGAGGTATCAATTGACTCCATGACCAAAAGGCCATTGATTATAATTTGAATATTATGAAGGTATTTATCCAGTAATAGCATTATAAGGTTACATATACCCTTTCCATTAGGAATTAGCTCCTATCAAAGCTAGATTTACAGTTCACTGGTTGTCTTGTTAGTTAAGTTTGAATGAAACATACTGCAGAAAACTATGGCAGGAAAGACAGAAGAGCTCTTTTTGAATCACAATGGTAGTGAGTCAGAAATCTAAAGAGGAATTTTAATGTGGATATGATCCAGTGAAACAGGTCAGTGTTGCAGGAGAGGGCTCTGTGTCACTGCCCATGGACAGGTTTCTGCTGGGTGATGACACTCTGTCCTCCCAGATGTGTGGAGGTGTCATACCCACATGGCAGATCTGGGACATTACTGAGTATCTGGGCTCCTACAAGCTTTATAAAACAATTTCTTGCTGATTTAAAACAAGCAAAAAGTCATCTACTTCAGGAAACCTGTTTCTCTACAGCTGCTCAGTGGAATAATTTCATCACCACAGAACAAAAGGGGAAAAAAAAACTTTTGCAGGGAGCTTTCTGACCTATTCTGGTTAGTTTAGAAATAAAGTTTGTTAAATGCATTCTTCATCAATGCAATCACTATAAAAACATGGAAATCACCAGTTAGGGCAATATTAGCATCCAGACCAACCTCAGTGAACATGCCTTACCACCCACACTTCATAGTTATTACTCAGACACACTCATGGGCGCCCATATGTTGTAACAAAACCTCCTTCATTTTCAGCACAGAGCCAGCCACCCACAACGCAGGCATCCAAGTTCTCACAGCCACAGAACTGTCAAGTTTATCTTCAGATTTTCCAGACAGTAAAGAACAAAATCCTAAACTTGTAAATTAAACGCACGTGTCTGTATCTTCCTGAGTTAACATTGCACTGGTGTCAGAATTGCTGAGGAGCCCTTGTGTGTCCTCAGCCATCAAATCTAAATGAAAATTAACTTGCAGTTTCTACATTATTTTGGTAATACAATGACCAGAGAGTAAGGAACATAAATTAAGATAATCTCTGTGTTAGAACATGAAACTTGGCTTTGCTGGTGATCCTTATTGATTTTTCACATTGTACTGATAAAGCATGACCTGAGCACCTTAAACATCAATTACAAAAATAGAAAAGTGTTGTATTTATTAAATAATCAGTTTCTGAAAGGGAAACTTGAGACTCTTGGCCATTCTGTCCAGAGATTAAGCTCATAGAAACTGAAGGAAATGAATGGCATTAGGTTTCCAGATCACCAAGCTATGCCACAAGATCAAGCCTCCATAAAATCCCCAGGGATGTGGTGGAGTCCCCATCACTGGATGTTTCTAAGATGGACAGGGTGCTAGATAATCTCATCTGGGCTCCCTTTCCCCACAACAGGTTGAAGGAACAGATTGGTCTTTTCAAGTCTTTTTCAACCAGGACTATTCCATTATTCTAGGGAAAACTGTGGAAAATGCAAGGTTTACTCACCTGTACAGTTTCTTTCCTCCATATCTAAAGTGAACCCACTGTTACATCTGCATTTGAAACTTCCAATTGTATTTCTACATTTACCATTCATGCACATGCCAGGGAACACTTTACATTCATTGATATCTAGGAATAAAAACAAAGAAAGTAATTAAGAAGAAAGAAGCAATTCTTAAGCACGAAGATATACGGAATCAACAGGAATTTCCTGTTCCTTCTTACCAACTGCACTGAGCATAAAAGGCAGGGTTTGGGTTAGAGGGGACATCCTTGGAGACTTGGCTGGAGGTGAGATGTTTCCCTACCTTTTTGGCTATTTGTGCTTTCTTTGCTTCACAATACCCAAACCAATAATTAAAAGTTTATGTTTATCAGCAGTCAAAGAAATTCAGTGATACTCTCTGAGTTGAAATTCTGGTATGTGTATTGTGCTCAAGTTCACGTTGTGCCACAATCAATATTCCTGGCATTCCTGAGTCAGCTTGTAAAATATGCAACTGTTACCTGGCTGACTGGGTTTGGTTTTCAAATTGAGACTGCCAGAGTTTTATTTGGAGCTCAGTTTTGAAAATGGTATTTTTTTCTTTTTGTTTCAACTCTCCTCAATGCTGGGTAACATAAACTGTTAAAGGATCTTGCACAGGACAAGGCTGAATGACCTTTCCTGCACTCTGTGATATAATTTGCTGAGGCAATGTCCTTAACTGAGAATCATCCTCAACGAAATAATCATCTATCTCCCGTGCATTTCTGCAAATGGAACACAACAGTGGTCCAAATAAAAAAACAGAAACAGGAAGTCAAACCTCAGAAAATCTCAGCCCACACAAGATTTATGAAATAATTAATTTTTAAAACAAATGTTGATAAAATTATTGATGTTGTTGTTGTTGTTTTCCTTATTTCTTTAGTAAGTCAACAACGAAAATCAAGAGCTTTGCCTGAGAGTAATGACTCCTGAAAATCAGAGCTTATTTGTGGTGAAGCAGAGGTTCCATCTGTTAGAGTTTTCTCAAGCAACTCAAAATATTCCAAGACAAATGCTTCAAAATATATCCTCTAAAAAAAAAAAAAAAAAATCTTGATCACCTGAGCCTCTGGACACAGAAAACTACAGTTTTTCTTCTGAAATTTTAGCCATCTGAAGTAACTTGGGTCTGGTTTCTTAACATTTTTCAGCCTATTCTGTTTTGTTGTTGCTCTACAGGAGGTGAAGTTAGCAAAAACTGGACAAAATACTTTTATTTACTCCTTTATCACTGCAGATCCTTGTCGACACTGCCCTCATGATCATAACACAACAGACACCTTCTCCTTTTAATCGCTTATTGATTTTGCAAACCAGATTAAAACCCCATCCTTCTTCAATCTCCCAGAGAGCTCTGGTCAAATCTTAGTAATATTTTATGTTTACATCTAAAGTAACTGATTTCACAGACTGACTGATGCTCAGTTCACTCCCTGCAAAACACTACCTTAAAAAAACGTGCACAGTTTGTGCTATTCCCGTAATTCAGAGCTCCTCTCACTTCAGGAATTTCCTTCTCCTCCTTACCCAATTCAGACTTTGCACTTTTTGCTCTCAAGCTCCCATGAAAGCAGAGAATCCCCCCACCTGTACCATCAGCTCTTTCAGGCAAATACCTTTATCCCATCTCTCAAGCACACTTTACAAGCAGCCTCAAGCCCCAGAATTTCCTCAGGACACCCTCTCGGATGCACCCACAATTCATCCTCAGACACCAGAATTGATGCCTTAGGATTTAGCTTTTATATTTTTCAGATCCCGTACTGCTTTAGTGTATAACTCTAAAATTCCATAGCCTGTCATCTACTGTTCTCCCATTTTATTCAGGCAAAAAAATTCCTCTCTAGGCCTGAAACTCAAGGACACCTTACTGTCTTAGGTCCTGAGAGACATAAACAACAATGAATTGTGGGGGCCAAACTTGGAGTAAATGACTCCATTATCTGAAACTGTAATGGGAGGATTAAACCCTGATATGTAAATGGACCAAATAATTGGGTGAAAAAATCGTGACCATTGTCCATCTTGAGTGTAGCCTCTCTTGGAGGCTTTTGACGATTTTGACAAGCTGCACCTATTGAAGGCCTTCAATAAATACCCACTTTTATTCTCTTAATCTTGTCTAGCCTCAGTTCTAGGCAGCCACTCCAAGGCTTCAGTACCATCAGCTCTCTCAGGCTAATGCCTTTACCCCATCTCCCAAGCACGCAGCAAGCAGCCCGGAACCCTGGAATTCCCTCAGGATGCTCTCTGGGATGCACCCACAATTACCCCTCAGGCCCAAGAATGAACACTCACCTTTGTAGAACGGCCTGCCGGTGAGAACATCCCCCCTGTTGGAGAAGCCGGGGCCCCTGGGGCACAGGGCCCGGTGTTCCTCGGTGCCGGGCGTGGGGCAGCGCTCGCAGCCGGAGCCCCAGGCGGCCCCCACGGCGCAGCAGCAGGAATCCATCCGGAGCCTGCCGGGCACGGGCTGCACACATTCCTCCTCCTCCCACCGCAGGTAGCACTGCTCCGTGCGAATATCTGCGTTCCACAACAACAAACAGGCATTTATCCCTCTTCTCAGCTATTTCTCAGGCTGAGGCCTGAGCAGCAGGCCACAGCTGGAGCTGACTTAAAAGATGAGTCCTGGGCGCTGCGTGATCAAAAACCACCAGTGTTATTTAGCTAAAAATAGATGACAAAGACGCTTATGCTAGCTCTGTATAACCTTGTGTAGTTACCTACAAAGAATGTATCAATTTAAGAAACTTTCCTAACTGCCATTGATGCCTTAGGATTTTACCTTGTATACTTCTCATATATTTTTATATAATCCAGCAATTCTTTAGTGTATAACTCTAAACTCCATACACAGTGCTAGCTACTGTCTTCACATTTTGGTTGGACAAAACAATTCCTCTCTAGGCCTGGGAATAGGGACACTTCACTGCCTCAGGCCCTGAGAAATATAAAATAAACAAAAGTGAGTTGGGTGCAGCAAACTGGGGGTAAATGACTTCATTAGCTGGAGCTGTAATTGGAAGTTTGACCCCCAATATGCAAATGGCCCAAACTCATAAAATTTGTGACGCGTGGTCCATTTTGGGTGTAGCCCCTGGGGGGCTTTGTCTGCCCAAAGTGTACCTGAAGGCCCTTCAATAAATATAACTGCTTTTTATTGCCTTAATTTTGTCTGGCCTCTGTTTTTAGGTAGCCCTGGAAAAGGCATCATTTTCTTCATGAACAGAGGCCTGTTTGTAGGGTATTTTAGGGGAAACTCTCCAAGCCGAAGCCTGGGCCCTGGCCAAGCCCTGGCCCTTCTTGGCTGGGACGTGCACCATCAGATCCAGGAGTTTCTGTGCTAAAAATATAATCAAGTCATTTCAACTTGGTGATTTGGGCCTATAAAAGCTGGGCCCACTTTCAGGGTGGATTTGGAGAGCCCAGCTATGGGTGGATGCATCGCATAGGATTTTCCCAGTTGCTGGGAAGGGCCCTCCAGGTCCTCACTGTGAATGAGACTCTCCAGCGACTGAGGATCTGGATGATGGTAAAGTATTTAGGAAATTGGTGATGTATCTTTATCAACTACTATCCTTTCTCTCATATACTGATGATTAGGTGCACTACCTTGCTTACTTTTGCTTGTTGCTAAAGCCAAGTGTGTAGTTTTACTGAATGTAATATTTTACCTTTGTGTTGCCTTTATATTCTTAGTAAAAAAATACCATTGTTTCGATTGGTGTCTGTTTTTTAAATAGCCCCTGTCAATTGGCAGAACACAAGCACTCATTAATGCTCAGCTCCTGCTCAAGACTCTGCATTTCTGCACAATGTCCAGCCATTTGAAGTTGCTAATGTTGCTCTATAGTGAAATTTCTGGATCTTTCTTGTGCCACATAAAAGTACCAGAATTTCTTTTGTTGTCTCCCAACATCAAGATAAACCCTTACCCTCACATGACTGTGCTTTTTAGGATTCTGTGTGTATTTGACAGGACAGACACATGTATTTTTTACTGTACCAAGTATTCCCACTTATAAAATGATCTTTTTATTTGATGGGACAGACACATGTATTTCTTTATTGTTCCAGGTATTCTGACTTATGAAATGACCCTTTTGTGGCTCTTATGAAATCCAAAAAAAAAAAAAAAAAAAAAAAAANAAAAAAAAAAAAAAAAAAAAATCCTCCCTATATTTATCTTGAAATAATTTAATAGTGCAGTGAATACAGATTAAAAACAAAAAAGCTGACTGTTGTTAGGCTTACTGTAACACCAGTTAGCAGGAAAATACAACAGGGTTTCCAGAAAAGTTAACTACGGTTGTTATACTCAAGGGTCCATCCCATTAGCAGCAAAGCAGGTCAACCAGAAGACAAATCAACCAAGTGTGAAGGCAAAATCTTGTACTTGTGTACCCGAATGTCAGGAAAAGAGCCACACACTGGCCTGTGCATTGAAAAAAAAGACTAATTTGCACCAGCATATTTGTGCTCACCATACATCAACCAGGACACTGCTGCTCCTGAACAGGAGTCAGGGCAGGGACAGCACTTTAGCACAGCCTACTGACTGCACTGAGAGCAAAACAAGCCTCGAAACAAACTCATTCCTCGAAGGAATTAACAGCTGTTCTCTGACCTGGCACAGACACTTGGTATCTAAGCAAGCAATTATCTGGGATAATTCAGAAATAAACCATGCCTTCTTTCAAGTGCCCTGAAGAACGATTTTGGACAACTGCAGGGCGCAGCTGTGAGAGTGGGGTGTGCTCTTACCTAAACACACTCGCCCTGTGCCGTCCAGGGTCAGCCCCTCGGGGCACTCGCAGTGAAAGGAGCCTCTGCTGTTGATGCACCGCCCATTGGGACAAACCCCCGGGAAAACCTCACACTCATTTACGTCTGTCGGGACACAAAGAGTTCGGTTACCTGCTGACTGCAAGGGGAGTGCCACAGCTTTGTGGAGAATTTTAAGGGACAGGAAAGAAACAACACCATAAATCCCCTTTTATCACATTTTCAAAGAGGGGAGAAAGTGACGTAATTAGTAAGACGCAAAAAACTTCACCTTCACAGGTAACACCCTTCACTCTGGCAAATCCTCTTGAACAAGCTGTGTCTGGAATCAAGACAGAAAGATATTGTTACTGCTTTAGAGTGACAGGAGGGCAGGAGCAGAAAATTTAAAAATACTTGTATCTTCAGAATTTCCTAATAATTTCATGGTGTAAGGTGGGGAGTGCTCTAGCCTCAATCAAGAAAGGTATTCACTCATACATGCTGTTTAAACTAAGTGAATAGTTGAGGAAATTAAATCTTAGACCACTACTTTTTCATGGGCTTTCCTTAGTTAAATGATCACCATCTAATCAGATCAGTCTCTGCACTCACATGTAGCTAAAAGGTAAAATTCCTTCAAGAGGCCTGAGGATTTAAAACTGTAGTAATGTCAATTATCACCTTTTTTCCCCAACAAAGCTTAATAACGGATCTGACCAATGAGATTACTTTAGCAGATGTATGTAAAATGTAGCATCATATAATGATTTCAGAGCTTGCTGTAATTTAACTAGTTGCAGAATAGGAAATTCAGGGCCCAAACACACCCAATCTGAGCTAATTATCTGTCTCGATTGGTTAGGTTTTGATCAGTTTTACCAGTCTAACCTGACCATGCTGCTTCCTGAAGTCCAAAGGAATAAATATCTTTGCTGCACTGCACCATTAAGAGCTCTGCTGGATGCTGCTTGCACTCTGCTTCTTAGGGCATGTGCCCAACAGTTACTGTTCCAATTAAAAATGAGAGGCCAAAACATCTTGACACCAGTTCAGCTGCCAGTGGCACTTTTCAAACCTTAAGGGGATCCATATTTTTGCCATAGAGTACAGTTAGCATTGCTGCTTCCATAACTAGCCCTGCAATCTAATAGCAGTACTATTTCTGCAATCAATAATGGTACACAAGCTACACGTTTGAAAAGAGCTGGGAAAAATGTGTTAATAGCCCACAACATAAAAACTCCTCCAGAATTTTACCAGATATTTCACTTTACTGTTTTACTCCTCTACCTCCCTGTCCCAGTCAATACACAGTCCTTGTGGAGATGAAACATATTGTAGCCATTAGGAGGTTTATTCACATGTTATTTCCTGGTATGCTTCAAAGTTATTAAAATGACCTGTGGTGGTGGAGATTACAAGTCTAAAATAGAGAACTTCTAAAGAAGACAACTTCTTTTCATAGATTATTGGGAGGGGGGTTGGTTTTGGTGGTTTTTGTTTGGTTTGGTTGGTTGGTTTTTTTGTTTTGTTTTTTGGGGGGTGTTTCTTTGTTTGGGTTTTTTTTTATATACAGAGATGATAACAATCTACTAGTGATACTTATTCCCTTCTCCCAAAAGATGCAGGATTTTGGAGCATACCCAATTCACACCGTTCACATGGGCTGCCCCAAGCTGCTCCTAACGTAGCACAGCACTCAGATTTCAGCGTGGCACCATTGATGTTGACTTCACAGTGGCTGTCTCGGATATTAAGCCAACAAGTCCCCTTCAGGCTGTCTGCAGCAGAACAGAAAGCAAAAACAATACAGAATTGTCACAGCCAGAAGAGCTGGCATGCCATGTCCATGACACCAGCAGGCAGAATACTAAGGGAGCACAGGCTCTCTCTAAAAAGAAAAAACTTCCGTAAGAGTAATTTCATACTCATTTTGGTTTAGAACTGGTGCAAAGGGATAGCACTATCACTCAAAGTGACCAACAAAGCACACTGCCTGAAGCATTTTACAATCCAGGTCCCACACCTGGCAGAGGCCTTCCAGACACTGCAGTGGATTTATTCATTTAATTCAGCTAGTGGCTGATCCATCTAAAATATACAAAAGCAGAGATCCCAGTGTGGGATTCCCTTTCCCGGGTGACTGCCTGAACCCCTTCTGAAATGCAGGTGTTCTTGTCTCTCTTGAAGAGAAGCCTTCAAGGTTGTAAGGAAGTTTAAAAAAAAATAAAACGTGGTGGGTAGGAGTGTTCTATATTATTTTAGGGGTCTGGTTCTGCTGCTGCATTAGCTACACTTTGAAAAGTTAGTCAGATCTCAAATCAGGTACATACTTTCTAAGTTTTATCTTTCTAAGTTTTATCTTCAAGTCTTTACACTTCCCTGCCTTAAGAAGATTACTCTCAAAGGGTACAACATTTCTTGAGACAGGCAACAACCTCGGTGATCAGACAGCAAAAGCAGCCTGTAAGGTCAGACCCAAAATGGGAGATAAGCCTGGGCAGGGTTTAAATGCAGGTGCATACTCAAGAGTTCAAAGTGACCCAGACAAATTTTGTTTGATGAATAACGAAAGGAGAATAGAATTTGGGTTTAGGATTTACATGCATTGTATGTGCAAAAAGCCGGACATATCACCAATACCTCATGCTCAGGAACAATGTGCTTAAGACAGAATCATTCCAACTTATTTTCTTCTAAACAGGTTCAACTTTTCTACCAAGTTGTCATGTTAAAAAATGATGTGGACCACAGTGAGCACAACCTTTCTTTGGTTAAAGTAACAGGAAAAAAACCTCGTCCAATAATGTGAGTGAAATCAGCCCCAGAAACTGGGCAGGGTATTTCAGTAACAGTGAAGGGTAAAACAGTTGTAATATTTAGGTTAACATTGATCTCAAACATGTGGGACAGAGCTCCACATTTGAACAAGTGCGTAAATATAGAGCTCAACATCATTTCCTTTTACTTACCAACTTTATAGGAGTGCAAAATCAAAACCAGTATCTCAAAAACTATTTAATTCTACAAATTAGCAGGTGCTTCTGCTCACACCAGCTGCATCCACACTATCCTGCCAAAGCCTGCTTGTCTTATCTTCTTCAGGCTATTCCTTTATTTTGCATCATCTCTTTTGTCCAGACAAAAATCTCTGGTGAAAGAGTTATCATCCAACATCAAAGCATTCCTTGTGTTGCTCTTATCTCTTTGATTCTGACTTGAAGAAGAATATATGCATATTACAGGCAGATGGCATCCTACTTACTGTGCACTGTATGAACTCCACAAATCTTGAATAAAATATGTGTAAAAAGCATGTAAAAGTGTGTATTTCAAAAAGCACAAATAGCAGTATCCCTAAGGTATGGGCAATTCCCAAAATAGCAATGAAACTTTTATACTTCAAATATGCTTCAAACACAGTTCCTCCTTTTTTCCCTCCACAAGCATGGTCTTAATATTGCAAAAGCTGCCCATGGGCAAGCAGAGTATGTCAATATCACTGCTGAAAGTTTCTATTGTAACTGCTGAACTTACAACCCTCATTTGCTGAAGGTCTGAGCTTAAATCTGAGTGAAAATTCTGTGAATTGCATTCTGACTGCAATTTGAGCAAGGCATTTTTCTCTCTGCCCAGGAAAGCTCACAGAAAGAGACAAATGGCTCACATCTATGCTGAATAACGTGGTACTGATTCTGGTTCTGACATGAGAGCAAATTTGAAAGTGAAAAAAAAAAAACTTGTCAGAATCGGACATTACCTTGCTTTGATCATTCCTATGCAGAACACAAAAAATCCTAAACCTCAATACTATTTTAGCCCTTCATTTATGTTTAGGGATAAGGTATCTGTTGTTACAGTAGTGCTTTACAGAAGCAATCTGATTAAAAAAATAGGACAAATATATTCAATATACAAGTTTTTTTCTACAGGGGTAATGGAGGAAAGTCACCTTGAGATTTAAAATGGCATACACTTGATAAGAACCTTTTTAAGTTTTTCCACACAGTAAGCCACCTGTAATCTCCAGCCCCTCACTCACTTTTCAATAACCCAGCCTGCCCTCCTCTCATTGCTTCCAATGCCAACACAATTTTGGCCAAGGTGGAAAAACTGGGCTCTAGCAGTAAAAACCTGAATGTTTTGCATCAGCTCTACTTCTGACCCTTCTGAGTTAACATAGTCACACTTGCAGTGGAAAAACACGGCTCCTGAGACAATTTTTGTCGACATGAAAAACTAATGATTAGGCTCACAGTATGTAGCTGGATCCTGTTCTTCAGTTTTTATCTGACTACTCAGCTAATTTTTTTTTTCTATTTTATGTTATTTATCACTGCTATTCAGGCCAAGTGGGACCTCATACTGTAAACAATCCAACGAAAACCATTTGCAAAGTAAATCCAGAGCACTGTTATAATTAGGCTCTTGGTGAACTTGTGGCCCCTTTGGATGTAAGAACACAAGATTAAAAGTAAGAGGTACAAAAAGCATAGGTCAGTGTGGTTATATCAAGAAATTAGCACAACATGAAAATTACTAAAACAATAATAAACCTCACCAGTCAGTACTGCTACAAGGAAATATAAGAGAAGGCTTAGGCACAAAAGTAACATTCACTTAAAAACCATATTAAGGCATGGAAGAATTCCATAATTAAATAGAAGCTTGAGTCTTTGCATTCATTCTTCCACCTTGAGAAAATCCTGACAAGAAAATTTGAATGAAAACCGCCAAACAAATCCATATGAAAACAAAAGAAACATTTAAGAGTAGCATCACCCACTTAATAATGACACCCACTTATTAATGACAATGCAATACTGTTAGAGCACCACACATATCCTACAATAATTTCAATTATGCTACACAAGTAATATGAAACAATGGCATCTTATGAACACCTGCAAAGTACAGAAGACTGCAACCCTTTTGAATTTTCTTAGAAAGGCAAGGGAAAGAAAACAGATTAATGAATGGCTTTCAAAGATAATGTCAGTGACATCCTGCAGACAACTGTTGCTGCTTACTCCCATAAAATTTCTGCAGCATTCTCCTTTTATCCAAAAGGATGCTAACATTTTTATATATGTGTAGAATATGTGTGTGTGTGTGTGTGTCTGTATATATGTATATATTTATAAAAAGGGAAAATGAAAGGAGGGAGCACCCACCAATACAAATCAGTCCTGTAGGGTCCAACTTGCTGCCAGATGAACATTCACAGTGGAATGACCCAAGGTTGTTCCTGCAGGCACCATTGACACATGGGCTGCTTTCACATTCATTTATATCTGTAATTCAGAAACAAAAGACATTTTGAGAACTGCAGAGTGCTTCTGGGAAGTATTACACAGTAATTTATACTCTCTAAATGCTGTTGTGGACTGTGAGGGGCCAGGACTGCCTGGAATATTTGCCCCTCCACTCCTCCCAGCAAGGCATTCAAAAGATACAGGGACAGACAGGTAGCCTGTATTTTGAAGTGCACATATTTTGGAGGTGTTAATTAAAAGGCCCTTTTCTACAAGGACAATTAATTTCCAACGCCACGAGCCATAAAGTTCTCCGGCATCAACTACAACTGTCCCGTGAGAAAACAAAACTCTTTTTTCACAGAATGCAAATGCATTCCCAGCCTCATCATGCAGAGCACCAACAAAGCCCTCATTGTTTCTGGCATTTATGGCTCCATGAGAAGAATTAAGAAAACCCTGTCAGAAGCAAAATATCACAATGCTGGCTGCAATTCTCTAGTTATAGAAATGTTGAAGAAATAGCAGTTGGAATTGGAATACTGTAAATGGTATTTCTCTTTAGCCCCAAAATCCTGTTTATTATCCCTGTGAGGTTTTTATGCTTGTTCACATGCAAGAATAGGACCCCTGCAGACAGCATTATTTGCTGATTTTTTTCTTTTAAGTGGAATCTGTTTTAAGATTGAAACAATACAAACACATTCTCTCCAAGAAGAATTGTTGATGCAAATCCACCACTTCTTTCTGAACCCAACCAATTAAATTTTTTTATATGCATCCTGAATCAAGCCATACATTCTAATCCAGCCAGTTCCCTTTGCTTAGTGTTTGCTTATGTTTGCTAGCAGTGCTTGAGGAATAGCCTGTAATATCTATAAATGGAACCAGCTTAATTTAAACTAATTGTAGCCTAATGCAGTGTCTAGCTAAGCACTGGAGACATTAATAGCATCAAGAGGTCATTTTCAAGACAAATTGAAATGTCCTCTGAATTTTTTTTTTTAAGTTTTCTAAGAGATACAATTTGCTATTTTGATATGATGTATCAAGCCTTCATTTCACTAGAGATGTGCATCACAGGAAGCAATAGGTATTTAAATATATATAATTTAATAATACGCCTGTATTATTAAAAATAAAAAAAAGAGAAAGCAAGAGAGAGAGATAAAAATGCCCAGTAAACTTTGAAATCTGTGATGTCTCTCTTCATGCCAAAAGCAACCTCTTAATTTAAAAGTCAGCTTTCACAGATCCTTTACTTAATGGACTTCCCTACAAAGAGCAAACAGGACTTGTCTTTGACTGTCAGCAACTTCATGTTTCTGAAGCCTACTCCTAAAATGTGGATTGCCCATTTTGCTGATGAATCATACAGAGATACAGGGATGTAAAATCTAAGAGACTTTATCAGGTCAGAACAATGTGCCTCATTGTTAGTTCTGACAGAAAAAGCTCCAAGTCCCTCTGCATCCAAGCTGGCAGTCTGGAGTTCTCACCAGCAATTATCTGCTCTGCACAAAGGCCTTCTCCTCCCTGTGAATTTATTTCATACTCTATTATCTTAATTTTTATAACCCAGGGAATGCTCCCTGCCTCTATTGCTTCCCACTCTCTCCTCAGCCATCAATACCTGGTACTGGGGAGTGTTCTCTGCTGCTCTTGCAGACAAACCATAAAATCATAAATCACACTAACACATAAAAATAATCTTAAGTATGTATTTATGTCAAATAATTCTCTGAATAGGAATGCTCTGGGAGAAAGACACACTTTTGCTCCCTCCCCATCTGCCATCTTGCTTTCAAGATGTCTACCTTTAAGAAATAAAGTGAGAAAAAATTGAAAAGACAGGACAAACTAACAAAACTGAAGTGATGCATTCTCTGTCCAAAAAAATCATGAGTGTTCCTCCCTTCTTTTACTAAGTTGGAACTTCAGAGAAATTTCCTTGAGGGACCAGGCATCATCTGGGAAGGTACTTAAAGCTGAAAATGGGTGATTGTCATGTAAAGTGTCGCATTGTTTCAACAGCGGGCAGCTGACCTCACACAGGTTTGCACAGACACAACCAACGTGCAAGACAAAGTAAAAAGCACACAGGTGCCCCTATCCAAATCATCACTTCAAGAAGATACATGAAACTTAAACTGCTTCACATTTATGGGGGTAATATGAGCTTATCGTGCCTATCTTTAAGTTCCCCTGGCATTTAGCAAGGTAGGATTACAATCTTTTTCTAAGAAAAGACATCTTTTCGCTTCAAATTTTCAGAGTTTAAACCAAAACCTGACAAAAAATAATTGAGGGCCACACCTGGAAGCCAATGTCCCCAAAACTACAACCAAAGGGAGCAAGTGGAGATAGAGGGGCCAAAGTTCAAGACCTTTTGAAAAGTGGAGGCAGCTCTCTTGGCTCCACAGACCATGCTCCAGGCCTTTCTGCATTCGATATGCTTTAGCACTATGATAAGCAAGAAGAAAAAAAAAGAAACAAAAACCCAGACCCAATGAATCTGGATAGTAATAGGCTGGTAATAGTGCATTGACAACATCCCAAAATCACCATCCAGGGGGGGAAAAAGAAATTATAAGATGATATTAAGTGCATTTCAGCATTAGTGCTAAGCTGCTGAATAAAGTGAAAAAGTATCTTATGCACAGTGTAAACAAACTCCAAAAAATTGTTTCCCTACACCCTCTCATAATAATACTAAATGGTAATTTTTAAAAGAGTAAGCAAAAAACCAAATGGATTTTAACACTATTTTGTACGGTAAAATAAAACCCACTACATATCAAGATACTATTGAGGTGTGTGTTAATTTTTTTTTTCTCTTAAGTGAAGTGAGTGTACATTGTAAACGTCAGAGAAACAAAAATTGAAACAGTCCACTGTACATTCCTGGAAATGAGCTTCAAAGCACATCTGGTTTACATTTAACTAGTTATGTCACTGGAAACACAAACTAAACCATGGAGCTTGTCCTAAAAATCTCAACTTCCACGGACTCTGGAGCCCCATACAAGTCTCCTACACCTTGCAACAAACTGATAAAAAAATTTCAATTGAACTACAAACAAAACCAGTGAAGGGTTTTGTTGTTTCTTCAGAGTTGCTGATGAGAGTAATGTTAAAAATTTCTTGGTAATAGTATCAGAGCATTTTCAGTGCTCAACACAGAGCTCCTGGCTACAGCAGGTTTTTACAACCAGTGAATTTACAACTCCAAAACGAATCATGAGAAGCAGGATTTGGGCAGAAAGAGAGTAACTTCTTTCTCTGCTGCCAACCCAGCATTACTACTGCCTACCCAACGTGAGTAAAAACGCAACGCATTTAATAGGTTTTACAGACACTTTTACACAAAATCCCTCCTGACCAGCTTTTTTACCTCACTGGCTAAATTTAGACATCAATCAAAATACAAGATTCAAGATGTATTAATAATAACAGTATCATTACCATTAAGAAATAAATCCAAGTTTACTCTTTGAAAAGGTAGATACATTTTATTTCAACGAGATTGGCTGGGTTGTCTGGCTTCTCATCCATCCATCTTTGGGTCAGTGTTTTATGCTCTTGATGTTCTTGGTAGTGAGCACCTCCCCTCACTACACTACATCAGTTTTTCTGTCTGGAAGATTCCTCAAGAAACATGTACATTAAGGGCACCCAGTACACTGTTTTCACAGACAGAAATCTTCCAGTGCACAAACACTAATCACAGAGACAGACCCTGGAGAACAAATTCCTGAGTGCTGTGGGCAGATAGGCACTGAGAGAACTTGGCACAGAAAGCTCTGTAAATCCATGAGCATTGGCATAAGAAGAGCCCCACTCTGAACAAGTGGTACCAATTTATAACATGCAAAAAGAGTAAGAACTAACTTTTAAGGGTGTCCTCTGAAACCCACATGTATTAAAATATAAAGGAATGTACTTTCTTTTGCACAGAAGGGGTGAAGATGTTTTGTATAGAAGATGTGAATGATTTTTTGCTGCCAGAATTTGAAACACTTAAACATTTTAAAAATTTTCACTTTGCTTTCTATGTGTTTGCTTAGCTGTATGGCAGTAACTTCTACCTGATCAATAAGAATAAGAAGCTGAGGACAGTAGTATCTTCCACCACTTCAGAAAAATCTGGATGATTACACTGGTTCACGTAACAAGTGCTTTGCAACAAATAATTACAGATTCCCCATCACTCAAATAAATGCAAAACCATTTACTATAAAAACTTTCTAATTATTACAAATACTGAGATTTACAGACTGTGGAACCAAACAAAAAATAAAGGAGAAGATCAGTAAAATTCTACTACTCCGAATACTAATTAAGAATTTGCACATAAGCTAATGCTTCCAATTTTACTTTTTTTGGTACAGTTTTCCATGTATTTTTAAAAAATTATTAGAATTCCTCATTAGTTTCTGCCATATGACATTTTTTCTGCTTTAACATCTGTGTTAAATAGTAATATAAGAAAGCAATTTTGGTTATACTGTAAAAATAAAGGACAATTTTAGTATTACTAGGCAGTAATACCCAGGTCCTGGAATGCATCACAGATACAGGATTTGATCTAGAATTAACTATCAACACAGACTGAAGGGACAGAAGAAGGGAGAAAAGAAAAAGCAGACTGTGATCAAGACAGATGTATTTCCCTGAATAACAGGCGTGATGTTCCTGCTACATGGTCAAAGGCAAGCACGTATTCCCCTCTATTGTAGTTTAAAAATGTTGCAGCTAAGCAAAGGAAAACACTGTCATACAAAATTAAACTATTACTTAGAAAGAAATTCAACAGCAACACCTAACACACTGAAAAGCAGAGAAATTAAAAGAGAAACGTGAAGATTTATGCAACATCACAGCTCTCTCTCTTTTCCTCTGGTGTCTGCCATCGCTCCCGTGGCGGTTTCGCTCTGACCTGACACAGTAAACAACAGATCTGACAGGAGGTGCAGGCTCCTCACCTTCACAGGTGTCTGTGTCCGAGCTGAACAGGTAACCCTTGGGGCAGGAGCAGCTGTAGCTGCCCGGGCTGTTCCGGCAGAGCCCGTTGTCACACAGCAGCCCGTTCACAGAGCACTCGTCAACGTCTGCAGGGACAGGAGACACACCACGACTGAAAACGAGTTCTTACTTTCAAAGCTCTAATTCACTTTCAGGTTTTCACTGAAAAAAAATTCTGCCTTTAAAGTTGTTTTGTTATTTTTTTTTTTTTTTCCCCCTAGCAAACTCAAAAATCAGTTCACATTTAGCTGTAAAAGAATAATTATGTTTTCCTGCAATGACCTTGTTCATTTGAGTTTGGTCAATGGCCTTGGTCAAATGACAGTAATCTGTTATTTGTATGACTGCACCATATAAATTCACAGAGGTCTATTTGCCTTGAAAACAGTCTTTTAACTATTTCCTTTTTTAAAACACACAAACAGCAGTGTGTTAATTACTGTTCTGTTTTATAGGCTAAAATTGTTTTTGTTATCCATGAAGTACATTAAAATCTATCCTGTACAGTTCATGTATGGCAGCCATCTCAAGAGTACACACGTACCTCCCCTCCAGAGGAACACTGTCTTTTAAAAAAAACTAAGATTAAGACCAGGATATCAAGCACACTGACTAGGAAAATCCCATATATTAAAATAATTCCCTGAACTCCTCTTAAACTAACTGAAAATTATTCTAATAAAAAGTAATGTGTTTTCCTCATTGCCCTACTATTTATTCTATGAAAGAAGAAAAAAAAACCATAATTTTAAGGCTTTTCCTTTAATGCTCATCACATGTCAAAATAATCTATGTCTATAGAATAATATTGATAGGATAAGTCAGGATAAACATGACATTTTATCCTGCTTCAGGTTGTCTCCTCTTTATTGACTGCTTGATTTCCCAAATATAATACTGCAACTGAAACCTTAAATCAAATAGATTTTTAGAGAGTTTTTAAGTTTAAAAATACAGAAGAAAAGTGAGAATGTAATATAACTACAATCTGGAGAATTTTGGTTTCCCCAGATTCTTTGGATTTTCCAAGCTGTGCTTATTCCTGTAGGATTCAGACAACAAAGACTAAATTTTCCCAGGTGATGAATCCAAGATTTAAGTCTGGTAGCCATGAACTAAAAAAAACCCTCTTCTTTACTAACCTGTCCTTAACCTAACTTCATCTGATTTCAACCAAGGAAAGGAGGACAAATTTGTAAACTGACACTTTCAAGAGAAATTTTGAGCTTGTTGCCATACAATCCTTTAGTCCAAACTGTGCAGTGTGATGAATGCATTATTTCATTAGAATCTCACAGAATAACTTCAGATTTGGACTGTAATCTGTTATGATATGCTCTGTAAAAACACCAAACAATGTAGCTCATGCTTTAAATCCACTCAGACCTGACAAAAATACTGTCTGCATTCTGAATGATGACCATTTTTACTTCCTGGCATCTCATAAACTGTGTCATTAATTTAAATCTTTCAACCTTTTATCTGAGTGTTCACACTTAAAATCTTTTATGGAAAAATTCTACACAAGAATAAACACATCCTCACATTCAGTCAGCTTTATCTTTATTTAAGTAAATACATAGATTATACTAGCACTTACCTAATCCCAAGAGTAACTAGATAAATAAAACCCCTTCCCATAAAATCCACTTGGAGAACAAATATTACATGAAGCATTTTAAAAATACAAACACCAATACTTTTATGCAGCAGTGTTTTTCCTGCCAAAAGGTCATATTTAGGGCTTTAGGAAGTAACTAGATGTAAAGTTCCTTTATTCAAGCAGATGAAAGGAGACACTTTCTTTACTTTGTGTTTGCTTTGCATCACCAGGAAGGAATGTTTGACATGAAAACTACACCACAGCTGTATAGACCCAGTTTTCCCCACCAAAACTGGTGGAGTTTTGTTGAGCAAAAACAGCAGTGACAGGTCAGTAACCCTTTAAGTGCAGAGAGAAATAATTCACAAAAATAAACGCAGTACTTAAGGACAATACTTTGGACATCCTGCTGGTTTCAGAGAGATTTCCATTAGCTTCTAATTTAAACAAACTTCGCCTTTCTGCTTAAAATTACAAGGCTATAAGCAGCATGATTGTACAATCACTTGTGGTATAATGCACTTTTTTTTGGATGGAGGAATTCCCAAAAGAAAAAAAAAAAACAGCATATTTCATGTATGGCCATGAATAATAAAATTAATTAGATGGAGAGTGAAACCTGCAATGTTGCCTCTTGCTTACACTTCCCAAACAGCAACAACTAAATGACAGGAAAATATACAGTAGGAATAACAACTATGCAGTGATTGAGAAAAGTATCATTCCAGGTTTTTTACATTTTGATTGTAGCTTGAAGAAGTAGATGTCTTGCGACCTAAATTCTGTCAGGTCAAATCAGCGTCAACGCAATGATAAATAATTCAGCCACAATAAAAGAACAACAACCAGCTTACCCACACAGTTGGTTCCAGCAGGATCAGGCTCGTAGCCACTGTTGCAGTTGCAGCGATAGCTGCCACGCAGGTTTTCACAGATCCCATTGGAGCAAATATCAGGATCCAAAGCACACTCATTGATATCTGCATTAGCACAACAACACAAGATCATCAGACACCGACAGCTATGACGAAGCTGTTCCTGTGAGAGGTGTGGGCAACACCCGACTCACTGGATGCTGCTGGGGCTCTCAGTCAGAGCCAAGGCACAGCACAGGTGCAGCCCAAAGGCTGAAAGAGGTGATCATTCTCCTTTATTTGACACTACAAGGCCAAACCTGGGACAGTGCATCCAGCTTTGGACCATTTTACACTGACCCACTCTCCTCAAGCCTCCTAATGCACCTACAGAAGCCTGTCACACTCTTGGCACTCCTTGCCAAACTCAGCCCCAGAGTGCCCTAGCTTTCCCAATCCCATGCCTACACATCTGGGCAGCTTTCCTCTACTCCTCACCACATTCTCCCCTGGGTTCCACTGACTGTGCATTTCCTTCTTACACTTCAGTTTGATCCCTACTCAGCCATGCTGAGTCTTTGCCTCCCTCACCTGATTTCTTACACGTGTGAACAGAGAGCTCTTGTGATCTCAGGAGAACGTCCTCAAAGCTCTGTTCAGCTCCTTTAAACCTGAGGGCAGTTTCCCAGGGAATCCCATTCGCCGATGCCTTCAGCAACTGAAAGTTCATGCTCACAAAATTCAGGGTGCTGTCTTTACTCTCCACCTGGCCCACACCCCTCAATTCAGCCTAAGTTCCAACCAATGCAGCTCAGGATGCCATCAGTCTGGACATCACCAATTAGTTCATCTGTGTTGCTAATGAACAGGTCTAGTAATGTCTCTGCTCTGTTTAAACTATCACCTGGATTAAGAAATTGTCCCCTCAGAGTGCTCCAGGTGTCTCCTGGAGTACACACAGCTCATGTCAGTGTGGCTGAATTCCCCCAGCAGTGTGAGGTGTAAGAAGAGGCTGAAGGGACGGGATTTGCTCCGCTGGAAAGAGGGAATATCAGAGCGACCTCTAGCAGCACTTCCCTGATTTTAACAGATGATTACAGACAAGATGGAGCCAGATTCCTTTTGAGGTGCACAGTGACATGGTAAGAGACAACACTTGCAAGATACAACTGTGGAAATTAAAATTAAACACCAGGAAAACCATGAGTAAACACTTCACCCTGAGTGTGGCTGAGCGCTGGAAGAAGCTGCCCAAAGAGGCTATGGGAACTCCATCCTTGGAGATTTTCCAAATTCTCCCAGGCAAGGCCTTGAGAAATGCTTCAGCTTTGATGATACCCTTGCTCTGAGCAGAAGGTTAGGTTGGATGACCTCCAGATACCCCTTCCAACCTAAACTGACAGGGAACTACGTGTTTGTAAGAAAAAGCTTGATGCAAAATACCTAGCCTGTGCACCCAGTGCCTGTGGTTTAGGGATCTAGGTAAGAAGTTATAAATTATTAGGTGACACAAGAATTTTCCTAATACAGAAGTAATGCATAAGTCAAAACTATATTCAGTCCTATAAGAAGTTATTGGAAATTTAAAATTTTTCACAGACAGAACAGGATGATGGATGAGTTATATTCCCTGAATTTACAGTCCCATATAAAATTTCTGCTGTATTTGGAAAAGTCAAAAATATTCATATGAACTATAAGAAGAGGAACAGACTAATTTTAATACTTCTTGCCTCTGAGGAAAAGAGGGTTTTTCAATATTTTCCTTCGTCTCATATGGTAAGCCCATTACTCTAAATAGCTCCTTTCCCAAGCCCTGGAAAGAAAAGGTGCTGGCCTAGCTGTGACATCATGAAAGGCTTGTTTTATACTTGTAGAGCTGAATGTTTTGTAAAAAACATTTCCCCTTTAATCACAGTGCAGTTTAGATACTGATTTAGATTTAATCATATATGCATTTGGAAAAAAAAACAAGCTATCCCTGGATAAAACTCAATGTTATGAGACATCTGAAAAACTTTGTAAAGAAACATGATTTGGCGTACTACTTCAGATTTGCATCTTCTTTAGAGCAAAATGCATTCTGTAGCTTACTAGACCCATTTGGGTCTTGGGGACAAGCCACACAAGGAGTGCACAAGCAGTGACAGGAGCAGCAGCATGAAAACTGGCTGCAGTGCTGCTGTGCAAGATGTGCAGAGAACCCTGTGTGTGCTCTAGAAACCTGGACAAAGGAGGAATTTAGCTGAGACATGAGCCCATGATCTTTGGCATGCACTTGGGTAGACAGCACAGTTGTTTCCATCTTTTAATGAGAAATTGTATTTTCCATGTGTCCAAAAGGACACATAAACCTCTCTACCAGGCAGCATGCAAATTCTTATGGTGGAATGCTGCTTGTACAACAGTATTACTGAATGCTGAAGTTATTTCTCTGCGGTTTAGAGATTCTTCAATGGACCTTGTATAGTTCACTGAAAAGTAAACTGAGAGAATTTATAAATTCCATGGATTTCAAATTACTCATACAAGCTTACAACATGTTAAGCAATGAAGAAAAAAATATGCAGATACTTACAGTACTGAACAAAGCCAGAATTTCTTTTATTTAAGTGCTATTTTTAAAAGTCATTTAGGCTATTACTAAATGTAATGATGGGAGTTCTTATTCTGTTCTTGCTGCATAGAATAGGAGCTTTAATGCTGACAAGGATAACTATTAACACATCAGACAAATACCTTAGCAATAAATTTTATGTTCCTGTATTCTTCTATTCCTCCTTCAACCCATTTTACTTATCTTGCAGCTGCAGCATGCTTTGCCCCTACTTCAGACCTGGCTCAGCCATTATTTTTTAAAATGTCTGTCTCTGTGGTACTAGAAAAAGGATCTGGAGGTTTACATTTCCCAATACTAAATGCAAGTGGTCACTTTCAGGACTTTTTTTTATAAGGATATGGTTTTTTCAGTTAAGCTCCCTTCCAATTTTTAACTCTACAGAGAAACAATCTGTCCATGGAAATGATCCATGAGTGAACACTGGATCTGGAGTGAAAAACTGCTCTATTACTATCCCAGCTGACTGAAAATCAACTGCAAATGCAAGTGCCTTCTGTCAAATGAGAGAGAACTGTTTTATGCCTAATCTGAAAAAATCTGTAATATTAAAAAAAAAAAACAAAAAACAAACAAAAAAAACCCCTAACAACCAACCAAACAAAAAAACATAGGTCAGAACTCTGAAACAGATTACATTTTTTTTCTTGATTCAGGCAAAATCCACTGTTCTAGAGAATTAATTCCAGCCTTTTCTCTAGAAAACATTCAAATATTGTAGTTTAGGAATTAAAATACTGAAATCAACATACTCCTCTCTAGTATGTTATAGAAAAATATAATCCTGAGGATTTTTTTTTAAAACTTTGAATCATTGTCCTGGGGTAACTTTATAATGCTGAATTGTTAAATTGTTAAATTGTCAATTGCTTGTTAAATAAATAATTTTTTCCACTTTTCTCAGAAGAAGTTTTTCTCCCAAACCAGTTGGGGGGAGGGGCCACTTAAATTTGCCTTCTAGAAAAAAACAGTTCAGAAGTTTCCTCCCTAAATTTGTCCTAAACCAGGATAGTCATATATATTAAAGAAAATATGCAACATACCTCTTCCATCAACAGTAATACCTATTCCACTGCTACACAGGCCATGGAACTCAGCTGCTCAGTTGAGGTGGAGATGTTGGGGGAAAAGAAAATGTTATTTCCAATATTTCACCTTCTTTCATCCTAAACTAAATCCACATGATTTTTTTCCAAAGTAATTTTTCTACAATATAACTCACAAAATGCCAATATTCACATGAAATAACCATTTATAGATAATTTAGTTAAACCTGTCAGGTAGCACTCCATCCTGAACTTTCATTTGTATACACAAAACCAAAATTAGATGATCAGAGTTAAACACTCAGGTGATTTCTTTACAGTCTTGACATGGTTGTCCTCTCAAGTTACTGCTTTTAATCACACTGATTTACTTGTTTTTTTCTAAATAGTTTTCTGCTGCTTCAGAAAACAATTCTAAATGGCAATTCTGTCCAAGATGCATCACTTCAGCTCTGTAGTCAAGAGGTTTTTTTAAAATCAATTTGCAGGTTTACTTAAAGAATTGATTCTTATAAAATGAAATACAGATTTCTAGAAATAATGTGGGCTGCTCTTTTAAGCTGGATTGACTGGACCACGAGATTTACAGATTCACTGAAGAATTCTGCTTATTCTCTTGCAAGAATTATTACTTACAGCAAATACTTAATTCAGGAACCCAAATCCGCCCTGTTCACTTTTCTTTAGGACATGAAATAAATCAACAATGTGATCGCAACAAGTTTTTTTTTTTGTTTAAAATCTGTACATCCACTCAAAAGAAACACAAAATTTTACCTGAGTTTTTGGCAGGGCAGGGATGACACGGCTCTCCAAAACCATAGTCAGGGTTGGCACAGCAGCATTCAGACTTTGTCACAGCTCCAGGGAAGGGACGGACACACAGCCCTTTTCTGATGCCTCCATAGCACGTGCTACGCACGTGAGTATCTGCAGAAAAAGGACCAGGGGAGAAGCAATTACTTCCTTAGGCTGAGAGTGAAAGGTATGCACACTATCCCAAAAGCCAAAACCCCTTATTTTTGGTTAACAAAATGTCACGCTGGCTACATCTGCACTGCCTTAATAATCCTGATGGCACCAAGGCCAATTCTCAGCGTGGTCACCTCCTGGGGCTTTCTTCAGAGCACTTTCAAACCACCCAAAACAGGATTTTGTGAGTAAATTCAGAGGCATTCCAAAGGACCCAGGCAAAGGCAACCCACACCCTGAAGCAGCTCTGTAAATCCATGAACAGCTATCCCAGCAGGAAACACAGAATGGCCTGGATCAGCATGTGGGGGCTGATCCTTCCCTCTGGGAAGTACCACAGACACCTCTGACTTCCAAAAAGGTTCCTCAGGTAGGATAATTCACCAGCAGCCCAGGGCTGGTAATAAGGGAGGATACCTGCTTCTGAAAGGAGGGGCATGGCCTCCAGCTGTATTAACAAAATCATGAACAAAAATGCAATTTTAGCAGATTGTTCAGACCAGCATTTATGGGACATGACCATCTTAATAGGTTTATACGTAAACAGGCACCAGTGCTGGTTTAGCACACCAAAGAGGCCCCAAAATCTAGCTGGAAACAGCAATCTACCAAATCTCACACACAACTAGGCAGTGAGGAAAGCAGTGCTACTGCCCAGACTGTAAGAAACTTCAAGGGTTTTGTGATTAAAAACACATTAAAAATGCCATCCTTGGGGAGAGGGCTGAAAATGATGGCCTGGATAAACCACCACGTACCACACAAACCCAACACAGAACACCTGAAATGTTCCTCAACCCCAAAAAATCATGCCAAAAAAAGACAGCAGAAAAATTATACAGGCCAACCATACACCTCCAAGACTCACCATGAACACACTGCCAATCTTACAGCTGATTTAATCACATAAATCAATCTGACAGCCTTGACCACTAAGATGCAGGAAGAAGCATCTTCCAAGACACACCCTCCATACCTACCTTTACAGGAATAATCATCTCCTATACTTACCCAGGAACAATGAGAATGTCTCTGAGACTGCTTTTTATGCATTTGTTTGGGGTTTTGTTGTATTTTTCTGGTTTTGGTCTTTCTAAAGGTTCAATGCTTTTCCCCATGTTTGCTTATAGGATAGCATTAGAGATCTTTTAACAAGCACGTGATTGGACAGTTCTTCTGATGATGTGTAGCTGAGAACTGCAGCATACAGATAAACAGCCTTTATTTTTGACTCCTATAATTCTACAGACACTGTTGGAACAGCAGAAATACTCTTTGTTTCAGGTATCTTTATGGGCCAGAACAGAACACAGCTTTAATTTATGCTCCTTGTCAGTCCCCCAGTAAAACCACCATGCACTGTGGCCTGGACATGAGCCTGAGTGGACTCAGAAACTGAAACAGGTTTGAGGGAATCCAGACAGTTACTTGCCTGAAGTATGACCCCAAAACAACAAAGAAAAGTTGCATGAGAAGCTTTACAGTGAATGTTGAACATCCAGAGCCAATCCAAATAAGAACTGGCAATTCCTTATGTGTTCTGTCGGCCCTTTGAGTGTTGTAAGCTGGCTCCTGTATAACAGTACTGCCTGCACATAAATGTTTTCTCTTGCTTTTGGTATCCCATGGAACAGAGAGTTCTGGAGCACAGCTAAATATGTCCTAGATTTTAGAGTTTTTAGAGTGCCAAGAATCTAGGTGAAGCCAGTACAACTTGCTTGCACTTGACATCAGGAAAATATTATGGTGCTTGAAAACAGTCGAGGACTTTCGCACAAGAAGTGTCTGCTCATTTAGTTTGCAAAATAACTAGTGGCATCACATCCTTTCCCTCCACCTCAGACAAGTCCAGTTGCTACTCTGACAAGTTCTGCCATGAACAAAGGGACTTCAATCACTGCCCTGTCACAGAAGGGGAGGCTTCCCCCTAGTTATGTGTCTGTGAGGGAATGGAGAAGCAAACCAAGGGAAGGAAATGGCACCAAGGGAAACTGCAGAGGGACAGAAGACTGGAAAGTGTGAAAGAACTACTCTGGAGGAAGGTCTTCAAAAATGTGGAGTGTGAAAAGTAGCTGAAGGAAGCTACAGATGCACTGAGCAACTGTTCTGCACAAGAGAGCAAGTGCTTCAGCATACATCAGTGCTTTTAGAGAAGTGACATGGAGAACTTGGGGACAATTGCACGCCCAGTTACAGGAAAACAGTCTGATCTACACAGTCAGTGATTCACTAAGCCTGTGCAGGATGAAAAACCAAGCTGGCTCTCCCACAAGCAAAAGAGCAATTGTGTGATGGGGAGAATGCCCCCCTTGGGCTGTGCTATGACCAAGAATGAGAAGGACAGGCACTTCTTTGTGGATGATTCAGTTGCTGCAGGCACCTCACAAAGCTCAGGTTCTCCATTTCACAGCAGTTCTGAGTCTGCACCTTACTGATGAACCTGTGCTGCTCCCCATGTTTAGCTTGATTAGCCTTCGGCTGCTCGTTTCAGAGCACCAAGAATTTATTTTTTGCCCTGGATCAGAGATTAGCATTGCTGCTGCTGTACCTGTGCACCTGTTTATGGGACTCTCCACTCTGTCCCAGCACTTCTACACTCTTAAATTTGGCAGTGTAGCACTTCAACACCTACAGAAATGATCATCACCACATTTGTGGTCAAGATCAGGTGGACCAGTGCTTGACCCACTCTCAGGGAAAGTCACTGCACCCATCCAGGAGCCTTAGAAGGACAAACCAGGTTGATGACAAACACGCTTCAATTTTGCTCTACAGAATTACCATAGTAAAATAAAGCTTAGTTACTGTGTCCTGGATGACTCTGGCTCTGGGCAGAGGTAATTAGAAGGGTCCCAGCAGAGAACAAACAACACTGTGTGAAGCTGGAGCCACAGCTCAGCACAAATTCTGAGGTGATACACACTCACACACAAAGCCAGCTGAGGTGTCCAAGCATGGAGCTGCAGCTGGAAGTACAGCCAAACCTAAAAAGCCTGCAAATATTCAAATATTGGAAGTTTGGCTCCAAGTGTTTATCTAGCTGTTCCATGACTCTGTAACTGTTCCTTTTCCAAACATTTGTTCCTCTTTGCTGTACCTTTTTCAAGCTTGTGTAACATTTTGCTATTGACTCAGCCATACTTATAAATATTATGTAAAATAGCATTTTCTTTCTATGTGTACTCCCACCAGGATCAAGGTAATAATTCAGAAGTAAAAACAGAGCTCAGAGAAAGAGGGGGGAAGCTGGACTTTGGGCTCTTAGATTTTATATTCCTTGCTAGTTACCTTGCTAGCAGTCCCACTAGACTTGTGGGAATGCTCTTACAAGATATCCAGTTTAAGTTACTAATTTTCAAACTACCAATGATTTTCTAGCAGCCAGAATGTCTGAAAAGTATTATTTAGGTCATGCAGTATATGGCATAGAATAGCCAGACACAGAATTCCTGTAGTTAACACAGCATGTGGATTATATATAAACACACATACACAATTCTGAACAGTGGACTGGCTTGGAAATTCTGTTCTCAAGTCATGTGTGAGGATATTTTGTTATGCAGTATTTGAAGTTTCATATGTTACTTTACGGCTGGAATAATTACATCATCTTTTTAAAATGAATTTTCCAACTAGATCACGATTCTGCTTTATGATTTTTTGTCCTATGAAGGGTACTTCCTGTTGGAAATGTAAGCATTTATGGTAAACCTTAAAGCTGTGTAACACGTAACTTCTAAATAAATGGTGTTCACAGATGATGGCCAACCTGTCAAGTCTTCTGCTGTTAGTACTGTGGCAACATTAGGTAAATGAAAGCACAGAAAATTGAGTACTGTATTGATTCTTTGCAGCTGTATCACTGACAGGAGTACAGATGAGGCCAACTTGGAACACAAAAAAGGTACTGAACAGCCTGTACTCAAATCTGGTTTTGTTGGTGTGCCACTAAGCAGTGAAATTCCAATATTTAAAACAGTACACCAGGCCTTTTCTCATTGTTTAACTTCTCATTGCTTTTCTCCAAACTTTTAACAAACCAGAAGAAAACAACTCGGCTACCACACAGGAGGGGACACAACTTGCTTTTGTTGGTTCAGTGGTTTGCTTACTAGAACATTTAATTTATTTAAAACAACAAAATTTGAGTTCCAGCTGAGAGACTGAGAACGTGTTCTAGCTTTTTTTGAGCATATGTTTTTAAGACAGTCTCAGTTTTTATCATGCATTTTTAAAGCTGAAGTGGTAACAGAAGGGGCTAGCTTGTGTTGGCATTTTGTAGAAACACTTGTCCTAGATTTTGTTTGGAAGAATTCTGAACTTTTGCACCATCTGAAATGTTATTTGAAATGAGCTGGTAACAGCAACAGGAGGATTCAGTATGTCCCATCCCTTTGGTGTGAGAACCTCCACGCATTGTGATGCAGTCTGTTTTAACTTTATCTGGAAATAGGCTGATAAGACAAAGGCACTGATTAATAAATATGATTATTGTAGAGTCTCTGGTCACTAACGTGCCTGGTGACAGACACATGCAGGAGCTGGAGAAGGAGAAATTCAGGGGATTCAGAACTGATGTTCTGATACACACAGGGAAAAGATGGTATCTCCTGTGGATTAAATTAAGGATCTTTGCAGTATTGCAAAGTACACACAGTATCACAACTCTCAGAAATCCCTGTCAAATATTTATTCCTCTTCTCCCTCCTCATCAGCAATCAGCAGAGAACAAGGGATTGAATACTTCTTGCCCTCCACACTTAATTCTTCATCAGCTTGAAAATTATCTATTTTTTGTCCCACAAGCTCCCTGAAGATATGCTAGGGCTCCTAGCAGAGCTTAGTGAAGAATCTCTTAAATGCCACCAGTACCATTTGAGAGGATAAGAGGCTGATTACATGGCAAAATATTATTTTTCATCAGACTAGAAAGGGTATGTCTCAAAATCAAAAGGAGATGACAGGAGGAGTAAGCACTTCATGGTTAATTTTATATGAGTAACAGGTAAACAAGAGGTAGTGCCTCCACAATTCTACAGTGGAAATTAGGTTTCTTGCCTTTTGACAACAGGATTATGGGATTTCATCTTGTTTGTGGTTTGATGTCAACATTATTTAGAAGGAAATAATTTGATGCATTTGATAATTAATTTACCTGACAATTCCATTTGTTTTTCTATGAAGAAAAAAGAATAAATCTGACTTACCTACACACACACGACCATCAACTCCAACAACCAAGCCAGGTGGACAATCACAGCGAAATGAGCCTTCAGTGTTTATGCAATGACCATTCATGCAAATTCCTGATGTCTGGCATTCATCAATATCTAAGAGGAGGCAAGACACTTCAGCAATCAATCTGTTTTTAAGCAAGACTACACCAAATAGTTTCAGAATATTATCAAATTACTTTATGATAGCAGATAATAATATCTTTGTTTCATCTCTAATAAAAATTTAATCTTGGAATAATCAAAATTCCAGCTGCACAAACAAACAAAAAATCCCCAACATGTGCAGAAGAATTGTAGGATTAGAGGTACTTCATATTCTACATCAAGCAAAATCAATAACAAATTTTCCCCTTTGTCCATCCCATGATATTTTAATTTTGCTTTAAAGTGTGGCTAAAGAGCACTAGACACAAAATATCCTCGTGATGGTTAATTTTCATTTCAAAGAACTTTAAAGCGGTCATCAATTTCTAAGCACAACTGCATGTTATTAAAAAAAGCACAACTAGCAGAAATGGTTCAACTTCAAATCAGTAAGACTAACAGTTTAGATGATTTACTGGAAGTGGCTCAAGCCCAAACCTACCTCCATGAGCAGCAACAGGTATCTTCAATTAGTTTGCTGAAAATGAAGCTAAATCAGACTGTATTCTTAAAATGTTTAATGGGAGTTTTTAGTGATTGCACTTTAAAAAGTTTATAATGCCGTGTAACTCGTAAAATGACTCAGGTGCTATACACTCTGAATTTTCAGAATAATGATGTGGAAAATGTGGAGGAGGGGGGCTCATCAGTGTAAAATCTTTCAAATCTCTTAAATTTACCCTACTGCTGCTCAGTTTAACATTTCACAAAGGGCCTGAATATTTTTATGCATTTACAATGCTCCAAGATTTTTCAGAAGATAATTTATTGATCGTTGTAGGTTTCGCAACACTATTAAATACTTCTTTCAGTAAATTAAGGATCTGTTTCTAATCCAGGCAGCTAAAGAGATCTACTTTAGTGAGTAGCAAGGTTTTATATGGCATTGAATCAATCCATGTGACCAGACTGCCATTCTTGCAGGGATGAACAGACAGGAAAAGCAGTTTTCAATCAATATCCCCCAAGTCTCACATACCAGTGCAGTAACGTCCATCTGGAGCCAGGACAAATCCTGGTTTACAGATGCATTTAAAACTCCCATCTTCATTTATGCACATCCCATTCAAGCACATGTTTGTCGTGGCACACTCATCGTGGTCTACAAGACATTGCAAAGAAAACTGCTTTTAGTTTCTCACCCTCCAGAAGACAGCACAGTGATAATAATCAATCAGGACTGGTGTGGCATATTTCTTCACTTGAAGATTTGTTTCTAATCATAACTCTGATAAAGTATCTCAAGAGTTTTCACTCCACAGAAAAAGGTGCAATTTTTTTTTTCATGTTGTGATCAGTTGCTTTGCATATTTCAGCAGGCTGTGTATGAAAGAACAGGGTGTGTCTTTCTTTCATACATTAGAGGATAAAAAGCTTCCATCGCCTGAGAGAATTAAGCTTGTTGTTTATCTAGCAAGGTTTTTGCTTGACACCATGCAGCCAAAATTAAAACCAGGTATTTTCTTCAGTGACGCTGATTTATGGATCATTTGCTGTGAAGCTTTATGGAAAAACATTATTCTTAGGACTCTTGAGGAGAGGTGCAGCTTCAAAGCCAAAAATTACCTCAAACTTTCTTTGAGATCATATGGTTCTGTACGATAACTATTTGAATGAAGGGCCTCTAAGTTCACAGCATTTCAAAAAAGGTAATCTTCAATGATCCTGAGCAGTAGTATGAAGTACAATTTCTAGAACCACCAGGGTAATGCCTGCCCCATTCTTTAGAAGAGTCCTTACCCACACAATTTTTTCCGTTTGTAGTCAGTTCAAACCCAGCATTGCAGATGCACTGGAAGCTTCCCTCAGTGTTCACACACCGGCCATTTTTACAAAGAACACCATTCTGAACACACTCATCGACATCTAAGGGGAAGGAAAAGCAAACCAAGCCAAACAAATTAAATCCTACAAAAACTGAGAACTGCAGTAAGACAAAAATGCATTTAGAGACAATTAATGCTTTGAAAAATACTGGCACGTCGCTTAAATCTTACTTAGAAAAAAGTTCAAGAGTAAGTTAAGAATTTATTCTCCTTGCATCAGGGAAAAATATTATTTTTACAGACATGTACAGCAAGTGCTACATTTTGTGATGCTTTGCAATTCCTTCATGAATACTTTTAAAAACCTACTCACACTTTCATCTGCATGCATACATACAATAAGCACCTGCCATTTAATTTATTTTTGTTAAAATTTCTCTCTGGATGGATATCCATCTCTGGATGGATATTCCAGAATGATGGATAAATATTAAACGACAACAACACAACAAATTAGGTGGCAGCCCAGACCTAGAATGCCAATTGATTTAACATTGGGATATACTTAAATTACACTCCTATCTTTTAAATTCAAACGGAGTCTGGTGCAAGGGGTCAGAACATCTGCAATGCCAGCAGACATGGAGCAGTTTTCTCACCAATGCAGGCTTGCTTGGTAGGAGTTCTCTGGAAGCCTGTGTGGCACTTGCAGTAATAGGAGCCAGGTGTGTTGACGCAGTCCCCATTGGAGCAGGGGTTTGATGTGCACTCATCAACATCTGCTGGCAGCACAGAGAAGCATTAGTGACTTCACAGCCTCTACAGCAGGAATTTTTTCCCCAAGTCTGGAAGCTTCTGAGTGAAAAAGATGGTAACTAGCAGCCAAATGATAAATACTAAAGCCTGTTCTTGGTGCAAAACCACTGCTTTGCTACGAACACGGGCCTGCTCTTGGTTCAGCTAGGCAGGCATTTGTAAGAAGTGAAGTTGCACTGCTTCATTTGTAAGCATCCTGAGGGACAACAGGAAAAGAATCTTCTAGAGGATTTTGAGACCTGATGGTTGCCTTAATTGTTGACCTAATACGACGCAGTTTCATTTAACTCAATGACCATTTATGCTCCTTCAGAATAAAACCAATACTAATCAAAATAGGCACTTTAAAATGAGAGCAAACCACGGCATCTAAAAACTACGCCTAATATATTACAGGTTTGTTGTCAAAAAGTGAGGAGGGGCCGCACACCAGCAGGAGGGATTCTTAATGAGACCAGTCTGTGCACCACATCTCAATTATTTATGCCCCACTGCATCCTCAGCCCCAGTCTTTGTACTGAGTAATGCCAGATTTAACCTAACCCTTTTCTATAACGTACCTTATTCTCCTTTCCAAAAGTTTTGGGTATGTGGGTGCAACCAAACGCATTTTAACCAATTTGAATGTCAGCTAACTGCTCAGAAATAACTCTTCTTTGGCACGGGGCTCTGAAAACTTCAACAGTTCTTTTCAAGAAGCCTTCCCAAATTTGATATCCAGTAGTTACCAGTGAGTCAAACATGTCTTTGGCTCACAGCAGCTATTCCCAGATGTAAAACAACATCGATTGTTCTCCCTCTTACATTTCTGTAAACCCTCCAGGACCCTTGCCCATTGTAATCCAGGGAGCAGAGTGGGTGTATCCCATTGATCTGGCAGGGCAGGGCTGCTGGCTCAGTCCCCACTGCAGCTCCTAAGACCCTAAGCAGCTACTCTCTGTTAGAGCTCAATTTACAGGTGACAAATGGACCCCGTGATGAAATCCCCCATTTCTTTATCATCAACTTTTGCTAATTTGACTTTTTCCTCCAGCTAGGCCTTTCATTTTATTTACAATGGATTTGTAATTACTCATTTCTTCACTTAGGCAGGCTTTTAACACCACAAAGCCAGTGGTGATTCCGGCAGGAGTTTCTGGCATCTTGGCTGAAAGCTGCCATAAGAAGCTCTGAAGCCACTTCTGATCAGTTCCTAACAATGATGATTTTCCTATGCATTTTGCAGTAGTGTGCTTCCAAAAATACCACGAAAATCCCAGGGCAACTTTCGTGATCGTTTCCACTCACTCCTTATCAAATCTGGTTCTAGAACTTAGCTCATTACCTCTTGAGAATACTGGAATGTGACAAGAAATTGAAATCACAAGAATATTTATGTGTACTTTCTAGAAAGTGCTGTTCCACTAATAACTTCACTATAAAAGATGGCAAAAGGCTAGTTTTGTTCTAATTTAATAACAAATAAGACCACATATTTAACAGGAATTACTGTGTTAATTAACACAATGTTTCAAATGAGAGCATCAGAGTACATAAAGAGATCTGTGTTTACATAAGTCACTGATATAATGGCCTGGTTTACAGCACTCTTGGTGCCCTGATACAATCTGTGCAAACAGTTAAATGAATAAAGGAAAGCAAATGGAAGAATCAAATACCTCCCCTCACAAGTAATTAGCTCGTTCACATTTGCATACCCAATGACCCCACCAGCACTGCAGTACAACCACAAGAATTGAGACAAGATAAAGAAAAGAGGAATTCAGGGTGTTAAATACAGAGAATTTTTACATGCCAGTCTGTGTCACTGTCGTAGTTCCCTGCCCTCATGTTTCTCTGCCATGCCTGGATGTTGGGATGCTCTTTGCCATGACTGGGGTGGTTTTTCACAAGAGGTGATTTTTCCTCAGGGTTCACCTGATATGGGAAGGGGTCAAGGAGGATTGAACACTACCCCTTCAGAACGAAGTCCTCAGCTACCAACAGAACATCAAACCCTGAATCACACCTTGACAATAATTTTTTGTCAAGTGCTCTAATTCAAATGACTTTACTGCATTTATATCTTGCTTTATTATAAGGGAGCACAGAGGCAACTTATAAATACACCACTCACCTATTTTGTTTAGCTTTCCTGCAGAGAATGACATTTAGGACCTTCTCTATTACAGGCTTCAACTTGCTTCAAAAAAAGCCCATGGTCATGCTAGAAAGGATCTGTCTGTAAGTTTATAAACGCTACAGCAGGAATGCAAAGTTTCTCTATGAAACAGCTGACTTAAGCTTCGAAAATCCTTCCAAAGCCATGTGCATCACATGACTTCCACATGAAATATGCATCTTAAGATGCTCTTATTTTTATAAGCTCTTGATAACTGAGGGGAATGGCAAATGTATGTTAATATAAAGGAGTTGTTGGCTTTGAGTTTGCGCTGAAAGTATGAGTATTCCAGCAGTATAAACAGGAAACATCTGAGACAAAGATATTTAACCCATTGGTTCTGTCTCCCAGCATACCCCCTTCAATGTCAAACATTTCTCTTTCAGCACTTGCCTCACACACACACCTCCACTTTTCAGTTTTTCATCTCTAACAATTGTCAGAACTCCCTCAGGCACAGTAGGAAACTTCCAAAACCCCCCATAAAAGACTTACTGCAATGAGTCTGGAGACAAATTACAGAATTTTAAATAGGCCTATTTGTATTGACAAGACAATTAAAATTCAACACAGAACACCTACAGGTTTGCTCCCGTTTTTTTTTTAAAGTCTCAACAGTTTTATCCAGAGTTTTTATAAACAGAAATGAATAAGGAAAGGTAATAAAATTAAAGCTGTCAATTTTGGAGAAAAGGACTGACCATTCAGAGTCAGACCACTTAGGACACTCATGGTCCTTGGCCCATCAGGCATTCTGTTCTGTTGTGAGGACAGCATAATGCAAGTTCAGGTCAGAGAACAATAAGTAACACCATAGTTTTTTGGTTTGGCAGGATTAATCTCGAAAAAGTACTTTTCTTTAACTCTATAGAAAAATACGTAACCATTTCTGGATCCTTAATTTAATGCTTTGGGAGCAGGCAGGCAGAGAAGTACAGAAATACTGTTCATTTATGTGCCATTAACCCTATTTCCAATGCCCCAAGACTGTTCTTTCAGTAATAAGATAAACATTCAAATTGGAGTCAAGCAAGCCTTTCAATTCATTTAATATGCATCAGCACACACATGAAATTCTTGCAGTTAAGTTCCTGCCTGTATTTCCAAGAAACTTTCTGTGTAATTTGCAGCAACTACTGTTCACAAATCCCAGACTCAAGGGGAAACTTTAGATACTTTGGCTACTTTTTAATAATAAAATTAGAAAAGAGCAGTGAAACAAAGCTGTGTTATTTATAGAGTTCACAGAGTTATTTGTAATTCACAGAGTTCACTCACGTATAAAACATCTGAATTCAAGCAGCTACTGAAAAGGCAAACCACTGCAGAGCTGAAAGTAGTAATGATTGATTTATTTCATGCAAGAAAAAAATGGGCAAAATGACACTTAAACTTTTTTGAAGCCGTTTTGGGGGTCTTTTCCCATGCTTTCAATGTGGGACAGCACTGTAGCTGACACTATATCTTCAGCATTTCTTAAACCAATCGAAATATTTGTTTTGATCCCAGCGCATCCAAAATTGTCTCTGTTTTTCAGTCTACTCTTTCATGCTGAGGTAAGCATTGCAAAGTCAAGATTAAGTTCCTTAAGTGAATACACATTTTTACTGGGCACATACCTGTACGCTAGAGAATTAACCATTATTTAATTTTTTTTTTTTCCCCAATGCACCTATCAACCTAACCTCACACTTTTCAGGCACTTGGACCCCAAACTGGAAATTAGATACAACTTCACTATTATCAGAAGCCTGGAGTAGAAGGGGAGCTGCCAAGCAAGTGTGGTGGGGACCCCACAGAAGAGACAGGGACAGAATGACAGCCACATTATCAAGAACACATTGTATTTTTCTGTCCCAGCACCCAGATATGTAAAGCTGATGGGCCTTTCAAACCACAGATTATTGCCATGCTCCAATGACAAATGAAAAAATAAAAACTTTCAGTTTGTATAGCTCTACTTGCTATTACCTATGTGCTTCAGATGTTATTTTCAACTTGACCCCCAAGTAACAAAAATATGAATACAAGATGTGAACTAGATTTCAAAAACATAAGGCAGTCCAAGATGCCAGATAGTCCTTCAGTGTCAAGGTCCACCAGAGTTAAAAATATTACTGATTTCAGTGATGCAAAATCTAGTGCTGTAATGAATGAGGCAGGATTCTCCATACTCTATAAAGAACAGCCATGCAAGACAAACATCACAGAACTCCTACTCCCCATTCTCAGTGTGATTATGTCTCCTGAGACCCAAGGATGCAGCAACAGATTAAGCCCTTTGAACATCCCAGTCAGAGATCAAAGGTACAGAAAACTCTCACCCAAATAAAAAAGCTAAAAAATTTCAGGCTCACTATATCATAAAGGACAACTTGGAAGAAGAACTATATCAGCTTTCAAGTACAAAAAAAGTGAAATGAAGAAGGTACTGAACTGCTTTCATTGTATAGTGAGGATAAGACAAGAAATAACAATAAGCTGAATTTTTTTGCAAATGTAGTGTTTAGATAGGATGTTCAGAAAACTTTATGGATATTTGACTATGGGAGCAGTGCAACTGCTTGGGAAAGTGAAGGAATCCCTGTTAACTGGGTTTTCTTAAAATGAGGGTGTACAGTGGCCAGGAATGGTGCAGGTACAGCCAACCTCTCTGGTTCAAGAGCACAGCTGAACTAATGCAATCCACAGACATATTAGAAATTTATTCTAAACCCACACTTACTGTGAGGCAAGCCTATTGCTAACAAGCTCTTGTGTGATATTTTTCATTCACAGATCTCAATCTCTTTATAAAGACTCAGTAATCAAAGGTCCAATCCAAAACATAACCAGAACTTTTTATTTAGGATCCTATACATTAATCAGTGCATCCTGCATAGGGGGTTCCTCTCCACACAACCACCCCCCAAGAGCCCCCAAATCTTGTATTTTCTCTGAAGTAACTGATGAGTTTTGGACACTGCAAGAGTGAAGTCCACAGTAATTGAACAAAAGTATAGGATCCCAAATTCAGTTCTTGTTATATAAAGTTACCATTCTGTATTTTCATATGAAATGCAAATTTAACCAGAAGTTAATTAATGCAATTTTTAAATATCTTTCAAATCACCATTAATCCTTAAGAGGACGCAAAACATAAATTCTACCCTTCATCATCCTGATCATAACAATACTACATCCCAAAAGTGGAGTTTTCTGAGTCCAACAAAAGAGAAAACAAGGAGAACTTACTTTACTGAATGTGACAAAAATGCACAACAGCCTTTAAGTACAGGAATAAGAATACTCAATACCAATATCTGCAATTCAAGGGTTTTTTTTCCTGGTAAGAAAACAGCTCTCATAGAAATTTGAAATTACTCTCGTGTAACTAATACCATGGTCTTTGCACCCTCTCTGAAGAGCAGTATTATTAAAATTAATATGATTTCTTTTTGTAAAAAAGCCCAGATTTCAAGCTGAAGAATATTAGAATAATGGATTTTGAAACGTGCACTCACCAATACAATCCCCATTTGCATCCTGCTTATATCCCATGTTGCATTCACACCTGTAACTAGAGGGGGTTGGTATACAACGTCCATTCAAACAAAGGTTGGGATGGTGCTTGCAGTTGTCTATTGTCTGATTGAGTATTGCTAATACAAAAAAAATCAGAATGAGAGGCAAATATTCAGATTTTCAAACAGAGGTAAATATGAGTATTATATTTGGCTCCAGAAAAGATGTTATCAGGTGCACAAACACATAAAAAAGCCTTTTACAAAGCACTATCTGTTGACCTGACAGTAAACTAACAACAACAAACAGGTTTAGGAAATAAAAAACCGCATTAGACAAACACTCTTAAATATAATTTACCGTTTCTATCTATAGCCTGATGAGCCTGTCAGTGAACTCATGGGTAAACCACGATGTGTGTGAAAGTCAAAGCTATTTTTGGTCTACCTGTCTTAGTAATACTTCTTACACTTCATGATCTCTATGGTTGTGATCTCAGGGCTGTGTTTACACACGTCATGAGCAATGTTTACATCCATGAGAGTGGGGCCAGAAAATTATTCACCTTGGGCTTTCAGCCAAGGCAGTGTTTCTGCAGAGTAAGTAAGTTTTACAGTTGGAAGAGAAAATACAGAAGACAGTTTGCTTTAAACCCCAGTGGTTTTTGGAAAACACTTAGAAATCTGGAGTTTTATTAGTGCTGACAAAGACACCTCAACAGGGACAACACAGGCTCAGGGACTCTGTAACTGAAGTGAAGCAAAATTGACCCTCCCTTTGAATTATTGTTGAAAAAAGGACTTCCCACCTTCCTGGTGTATCAGCTGGGGCGTTTAAAACATGCTCGAATGGCAAAACCATTTTAAGCGTGAAGAACAACGTATCATATCCAGACTGAGCAGTAAAAACAAAGGAAAAACAGAGGGAACAGTGTAAAAAAAAAAAAAAAAAATAGTGAAACAAGTCAGAACGCAAGCACTTACTCAGCCCTGTAATGATCGGGCCACTTCCAGTGGGACTGTGACCACCAGCTCCCGCAGCCGGGGAGAATCCGCTGCTTCCGGGGATGGGGATGAACCCTGCTCCTCCTGGTCCGAAGCCGTTTCCATTGCCCCCGGGAAGGAACCCATTCCCTCCTGCTCCGCCGCGCCGGGAGCTGCCTCGGGCAGGGGCACCACCCGCACACAGCCGGCGGTGCTCGTCTGTCGGACAGGGGGGCAGAGAAGCACAGAGCGGGTCAGCCTCCCACGGCCAGCGCAGACGGCAGGTACCGCTCGCCCTCCCCGTGCGCCACAAAAACCACGATGGCACCGCCTCGTCATTGCCACACCCTGCCACTCCGAACCTCCCTTGGTTGTGGCAGGTGGTGCTTGAGGAAGGACATTAGAAGTAATAAAAAGGAATGCTGTATTTTTAGAATATTTGTTCAAGTATTTGGTGAAACTGTCTTGCTGGTGTGTTGACAGCAGCACTGTAACTCCCTGGTTTCCCGGAGGCGGTGATAAAGAAAATACCTCTCATTAGGGATGTGCACTATTCCTCCCTGGGCAGAACTGAAAGAACAACTTAAAAACTGGTGCATTCTAGTTCAAAGTAACCCAAAATGCAATGAACAAGAGAGCAGCTGTTCCTTTAAATCAAAATTAACTATGGACCCTAAGAGTCATTTCCTCTTTGAGCCTGACCACAAAATCATTCCCATTTCCCAAAAACTATTTCCAAAGTCAACAAAAGGACATTAAAAAAACAAGTGCCAAACAACCATGGACCAAAAAGAAAAATGGTTAACAGATGGTAGTATCAGTATTAAAAACACAGAAATTAATACTAATGCAACCCATGACTTTCTTTTTTTCTGTTTAGCCTGCATTTTAAAGCCATTTAAAACACCCCAGTGACCTCCATCCAAAGCAGAATGAACAGCAAGAAGGAGAAAATAAACCAGCCAAACCAACAGGGCACTCACCAGATCCTCTGACAGGACACACCTCTGGGACAGAGCCACTGGCCCAGCAGTGGCCAGACTCACAGCAGCACTGCCTTCTGGTGAACCTCCCGGGCAGCTCCTGCGCGCAGCGGCCACTCGCAGAGCTGGAGAAGCAGCTGCTTGCTCTCTGATCTGGCAGTCCAGTTAAAAACAAAAACCAAAAATAGTGACACTGAATGCCGTTTTGGTTTTACCCTCTTTTTCTTTTATTTATTCTCTGTATCCTTTGAGCATATACTCGTAGCTTTGTAGCCTCATACTGTAGCTTGGTTTCAGCGTTTTCCTCGGCAGAAAGAAAACAAATTCCAGGATCCCTCTGCTGTCTTGGTTCTCCTTAGACACCGAGGCTGAAACCAGCTTTCCAAGACAGACTTTAGTAAACAGGGCCTGGATCTCATCCTGAGAGGGGAGAATCCAGAAGGTGCTAGAACTGGGGGAATTACTTCACCAGCCAGGTTCCTAACTGGGGGGTTCTTGTCAGATATGCTAATTTGCAGAATCTATAAAAATTGTACACGCGTTACATCTTTGGCCTTTTCTACCTGATGAATTTGTGTACTTGAGGATCCTCATAAAAAGGTACCCTTTTTATCACCCTAATTGTGTCTGACTCGTATTTTTAGGGCCAGAGAAAAAGGCATCAACATGAACTCTCAGAGCTACCTTCCCTTGTTCACCTCAGGTAAGGATGAAAATGATTTACAAGTTGTATTAAAAAAAAAAAACAAAAAAACAAAACCAAAGCCAACCAACCAAAAACACCCCCCACAACATCCAAACTGCACCCAATAATTATCTGTCCCATGTATTCCACACTGGATTTACTGCAGGATCACACAGGTGCAGTGGCATTAGCTTTGTATTGTTCCACCATGCAATCCTAAAGTCTGCTCAATCCAATAGGAAGTATGGATGATACGAAAAACACAAAGCAATACAGACAAAAACCATATATATTTATATATATAAAAACCCTATTATGGCAAAACCTGAGATACTTCCTGTAGCAACAGCCAAATCAATAAATTTATTTAATGATTTTTTTCCTTCGCTTAGATGTATCTAACTGAAAAAAATACTATTCAGTCTGCTCTGCTCAGTTGACTGAAAGTACAACAGAATATTTAGTAATGCCATGTGAAAATTACTCTCCTTCAAGGGCAGATGATCTTTTATTGTCAGATTAGGGCATGTGATTTTTCTGAAGCAGTCAGGTTTTGGGAGCTGACTTTAAAAATCAAATTGTAAAACATGCCAAAATCCACAGAAATTTTGATCATTTTGAAAATCATAGGTTTTCAGTATTCTTGAGCCTGGCCACAATGTATTTGAAGTCGGCACTCCTCAGATGGACCTGAATAACAGAAGGTGGCTACACTGCTTAAAAATTATTAATTTTAAATCACTTGTAGGTCTGGTGCTATTCGCTTACATCATTTATCTGCAAGTCAGAAACCCCTCCAGAATTCCCATCCCTTCCCCAATATGAGAACAAAGAGCTTTGAGATATCTGAAATAAGAAGAACCACATGAGATCTAGGAAATACATTACTGTTAGAAATTGTTAAGGTTTTTTACACATGGTATGCAATATTTATAGTTAATTGATCAGAATGGTTTAAATCACATACTGGACACATGCACCTATATATAAGAAATCAACACATGTGGAAATAAGCAAAATGGGTTTTTATAATGTAGAGATAGCTATTAAATAAACTGTCCTGTAAAAGGTGCAATCTCTTGAAATCCAGCACTAGGTTTGCTTAATCATCTGTTTCTGACAAATTAGTAGCACAGCAGCATATGCTACTTAATGCCTTTTAAGTTTATTTTTGTGCCTTATGTTGACCACTAAAGGCTAAATTAACCTGTGTGAGATGGGATTTGAAGCACCAAGTAGAGAAAACTGTTTTCTCCTTTAAAACCAAAGTGAACTTAGCTTTTGGGCTCATCAGATGCAGATTTGAGAAACAAATATAATTAACAATTCCTATGTTTGCCTGGACAACTGAGTGAGGCCCTGGAGCAGGGGGGAAGTGCCAGATGGCTGGAGCACCTACCAGGAGTGCAGGATCCATCCACAGATGTGACAAAACCCCGTGGGCAGATGCAGAAGTAACTCCCCACAGTGTTGGAGCAAACACCACCCTCACAAATCCCTGGGATGACGCTGCATTCGTCAATATCTACCCAAAAAGGAAAAGACGTGTGATAATTAGCAGAGCACTCGTACATACTGCATTAAAAAGAGGGAAAGAGAGCTTTTCTGAAATGAAGTTGTTATTAAAGTCTGAGCAAAACATTGCTGGTGCTTGCTTACTGCAAATAGTTTTGTTTGCCACCTGTTGGAGGTTTTCCTTATACATGGACCGGGTGCTTAACACTTCAAGTCACAGCGTACAGAGAGCAGGCTGAGATTTCCTCCTCCTGAATGACTCAGTGCCAACCTCTGAGAAGCACGGAACAGCTGCAATGGAATGCCAAAATACACATCCTGCTTTCAGGCTGAAGGCAGAAGGATGGCACAGCAGCCAGCCAGGACATCTCTGGGCTTCCCGTGACCCCGCAAACGCTGCTCATGAGATCTGACTGCTTTCTGGCCCCCTAACATTCCAACCGTAAGAAAGAATTTTGGCCAGGCCCTTCAAATGCAAACGAACCTTTTGATCCGTTCAAATGTTTCTGCTGACTGAAAGCAGGGGTCTCACTTGATCACCGAGGCTATTTTGTGTGTAAATAATGTATAAAGTGGGACGTCACCACGCTGATGAATGAGCTGCTGCGTGTAACAAGGGGCTGCCAAATTCCAAAGCAGTGGTCCAGCAGTGCAAAGCCCATCAGAGCAGTGAGTAGGGGAGTTTGTAGCTGGCAAGTGAAAGGCAGATGAAGGAAGTTGTTTTTTTTTTTCACCACCTCTGCAAAGCTGCAGGATGCAGACCATCCTTCCCAACTGGCTGCATGCAAAGGAGTTTAACACTGTCTAGGGCTCCTGTCCAAGAATGACAGGAAGCTGGGAAGGTAAAAAAGCACCTTCCTGAAATCTAGGCAGTGACCAGAGTGCAGAAGACACAGTCTTCTGCATGTGGACAGAAAAACCAATTAACATGGAGAGCCCTGGTGGAAGAATAATCTATTTAACTTACTGGAGCAGTAACAAGTAATTGGTTTTTTGTTTCACTGGTTTTCGAGCCAAATCTCTGCCTCTCCTTTCCCCTCCTTGGTTCTTGCATGTGCAATTATTTCAAAATATTGCTGTTACCTCTGACTGGAAATTCTGAGACTTCACCACAGGAAGGGCCATTTTTAGAGAGGCTGATTAAAAAAGTTACTCATTTTCTTCCTTTCCCCCCTTCAAAATACGTAAATTAATGGTCCCAGGGAAAATGCTCCAAAGATGAGGAGGAGATGCTGTGTTAAGGGTGAAGAAGACTGTTGGCATGAATGGTTCCAGTGCTGCACACAGGATGGGACAGCCAGTCTCAATGTGACAAACAATTTAAATGTGTGACAAAATTTTGCAGATTTATTACCCAGTGAATTTCTGCCAAGAAGACCCAGCCTGGCTACATGCAGTTCAGAATTAATGGCTTTGACTGCTAGGGAAAGTGGGGTTTTATAAATAACTGAGTTACAAGCACCAGAAATGGGGCTCTCAGCTGCCAAATACTGGGAAAGGGTTCCCTGAAAATAGTTTTAGTCTAGAAAATAATATTAGAAAGCAGTAATACATGGTAGGACCAAGTCTGAATAGCATACAGCCTAATGAAATTATACACAGAAGCACAAAAATCTGAAATAGAACTATTTCTTTTAAGGGATTCTTTCCATTTTGGTGCTACTTTTTGATTTTATTTCTTTAAAGGCCTCATTCTGTTTCATATAGTCTTAATTTTTGATATCAACAGTACATAGTAACATGTCTTCTTGGAAAAGCAACAGAAGCATCCTGCCTCTTAGAATACCCTTAATTGTAAAGGGTGTCATAACTAACTACATCCATTTAATGAGTATGATGTATTTGCTATTTGAGAAGAATGAGTAGAACACATTTATTAGATCCCTGGAACACAATAAGTAATACTCCACCCCTTTTCTAAAGCAGCAGTCATAACTGAAAGTTTCTCTACATTTAATTCATCTCTGAATAACCCAAAGATGTAAGCCCATTAACTCTGGGAGATAAAAACATCCTAAAAATGAACAACATTTCATTCCTAAAAGACAGTGAAAATCCAGTATATTGTAGACCAAAACTTTTAGGCAAAAAAAAAAAAATGTGAAGGGGTTGGGGTTTTCTTTTATTTAGCTAAGATGCCACAGTGGTGGACTGGATATCTGGAATTTGGTACAATCCCTGCAATGGCCTTTCCCAAATTTTTTTAACTTTTACGGGTACAAAAAGCACAACATGGACATTCCTAGTTATTCCAACATGTGCTGTTGTTTCCAGGAACAACAGCAGGAGAAAAAACCCTAACTCACAAAATACTGGATGCTCAGGGGCAGAGGGGATCTCAAATCTCTCCTTCTTAAGTAGGAAAATTGCTGTTATAGTAAAGAAGGGCTGAATAATTATCACAAGCTTCCAGCCTCTGAACACTGGAGCCTTGACTATTACTGACTCCAACTTGGATTTTGTCCTTTGTAGCAGTGAGTAACATTTAATCTGCTTTTCCGTACCTAAAAGAGGGAAAGGAGTGAACAGAATACTCCATACTGCATCATTTCCACCCAATGTTTGTGACAAAAAACCTCACTGAAATAATGCAGTTTCTATTAAATAATTTCTCTGTACACAGGTTCTGTTAACTCATAGGACACCAGTTCCTTACATCCTTCCCAATGGCCCAATCCACATCCACATACATATATGTATATAAAAATTATGTGATTTCACTCAAATTACCAGCCCTACTAACTGAAAGTGCAATTGTTTGAAGGACTGGCTGTAGTTTTTTCCAATAAATTTAACCCTTTATTTCAAATCCAATCCCCATGTGCTGATACCAGGAGGCCTGGGACAAACATTCCAAATTCCATGCCAAATGTGTAATTTCCTAATGCCACTTTTAAGTTTTTGTGGACCTCCTGACTTCTGTTGTTCCTTTTCAACCACGGGCATCTACATACCTGCCTGCTCCCTCCCCTTTCAGGTGCTGAGTAGAAATTAAAACTAGTCAACACAAAAAAAACCAAACCACAGAAAAACAGAAGAATGTGAAGGGCAGGACTAGAAAAAAATAATCTTTGGAATTTTTTTTAGTTTTTTACTTAGGTGTTACTTGCAACACCAGAAGCAACATTTTCACTGAAAAGACATAATTTTTAAACTGATTATACTATTTAATATTTCTGTGAATACTGTTCTGCAGGCAAATCTCAGCAAAACTCTGAGGGGATGTCCAAAATTGGCTACAAACAATGTATTTGTTTGTAACTGAATACTGAGTATAATGTAATTTGGTGCCATACATAAATTGCCAGCAAATAACAAGTCAAAGCCTTTAGTAACAAAGTCCTCTTATCAGCACAACTTAAATGTGAAAGCATCCCCTGGCTGAGATGAAGTCTGAGAGTTCTGATTTCTTTCACAGGCATGAGAAAGTCACTGAAATCAGTGAAGCCTTCTGCAAACTCACAAAAACTCAGCAATTTTCTTTCACATTATTTTAAATTATAAGGAATTGCTGCTCTTAATTGCATCAACACATTTACTAAGCAAATATGGTCTATGTTTATTAAGCTACACTTATTAAAGATGGTCTACTTAATTTTTCATCTAAAATAGAAGGGCATTGGTATTTTTCACTTACCCAGACTCATCAAAACTGCCAGATTTGCTTTCACTCTGTAGTCACTAGGCCAAAAATACCTACCTGAACTAGAACACATCTTTTAGAAAACAAAGAAAATCCTAGTAACTCAGCAGCAGTTATATGGTACTCACACACAGAGTTTTTATCAATAGTTCTGAAATTTCAAAGAGAATAAACACTTTTTTTTACCCACAAGAGTCAGACAGAAAAAACCATCTGATGCAAAACAGGAAAAGCCAAATAGAAAAGATGGGATGCTGCAAAGTAGAAACAAAAAGCACAGCTCAGTGATGCTATGCCTGTCCAGATCAGACACTAGAACTATTCAACCATTTAATAATGTTTATTACCAAAGCGCTCTAATGCTCTGCATAACTCCTTCCTGTGTTCTCCTAGAGCATCACTTACCATCACATTTTTGAGTTGCCTCATTCTGTTTGTGGCCCACAGGGCACTTGCACTCGTATGAACCTACTGAATTAATGCAGTTTCCTCCTTGGCAGACTCCAGGGATGGCCTGGCACTCATCAACATCTGCAAACACAAAAAAAAGACCCAGATCTCGTTACCTGGCACAAGATACAAAAGTTACTTTCACTAACTTCCTGTTGCATTTCAGTAAGTTGTACTTCAAATTGTGTTGGGTGGGGTTTTTTTTTGTTTGTTTTTGTTTTTGTTTTGTTTTTGTTCCCAGCTCTAATTTGGTTGCACAGAAACCTCCCCGTGTTTCTGCACGTTTTTGTACAGAACTATCCAACAGGACATTTCTCCTGGTTGGCTCCCTTAGTGCCTGTACCACGAAATTACCATCCAGGTGTTCCAGGAATCTTCTGGACCTGCTTGTTCCAGCTGTGTGGTGTGCCCAGTTAACATCTGGCAAGAATATGGAACTCTTTTTCAGGTGGATGATCTTTTAAGGCACTGAAATTCCACCTGAGTTTGTGGATTACAGTGCTTCTTCAGTTTTTATTCCTCCTGGTGCTCGTGCTATAGATAAACCTATGGTGTTTGTCTTGCCCAGGCACCTGCTTTTTCATTTAATCAAGTATAATTTCTCACAGTTCAGGAAGAAGGCAAGCACTTTTTTCAGATTTGGGTTTTTTTTTTTGATAACCATTGGACTTGGGTGTAAGTACATTTGCTGAGAAGTTTGCATTTAGCTCCTGAGTCCATGCTGATTTAGCCAGCATACTACCATGTCCAAAATGCAACAGTTAGACTGCAAATGGGAGCTTATCAAAGGCATAGACTTTCTTCTTTTTTTTTTTTTTTTTTTTTTTTTNTTTTTTTTTTTTTTTTTTTTTTTTTTTTTTTTTTTTTTTTTTTTTCCCCCAAAATTACCAGTGCCTGCTGCTTGCTTATTTGCAAATCAAACATTTCATGTCTGAAGTACTTTAAGGAGTGGGGGGCTGGACTGGGTGCTCTCCAGAGATTCCTTCCAACCCTAATTATTCTGTGAACCTTGCCATGGCTTAGCAACCTCTAGAGAGAAGATGGTTCCAGCATTTATTGATACACAGCTCACCCCGTAGCTCCCTACTGGGTAAAACATGTGGTGTTTGTCTTCTGACCCTGAGGCCTCAAAATGCATTTATCACACAGTGTGCCTGTGCTTTTTGTCACTTATTAACACTTAAATTAGGTTTCCTGTGCCAGAAAATCAGTTGTTAAAAATCCATTCTGTGTGTGACACAGTTTTAGAAGTCAAAGATGTCAAGGAATAGTGAATTAATGGAAGCAGCAGCAGGCAATGAACACCTCCCAGAAACAGGAAAAGTATCACTGGAGGCCAGAGAAGAACTAAATTTTAAGCTCTATCAATTCCATTAATTTCTTTCAGTTCTTTTAGGATGGTAAATAGCTGCTGAGCTTTGCTGAAGCCTGAAAGAGCCAATCCCAATGATACAATGCATCACATTTACATCATATTTAAGTGAACTTACATCATATTTAATTGTTAAGAAAGCAAGCAGATTCAACTTTATACATGCTAGAAGACTGAAGCTTTTTTTTTGTCAGTATCACCTTCTGCTCGTAACCCAAGTTTGTTAATATATTATTGGTGTTTTGGGACTGAGAAAAGTCAAGAACAACAAAATATTTTATTAAAAGGGCATATTCTATTAACTGTTTCCTAAATGCTGTTTTAGGATATAAGAATTATTTTTTTTTTTCTGAAAATGCAAGCAAATTGAAATGAAGTTTTTTGCTTTTTTTTAGTATCTTTCACCACACAGGAATTCCAGCATTATTAATTATCCACTTACTTTTAAACCTCAACCACATTAACACAAGAAACTTTGTACCATGAACAGGACATTTGATTCATAACTCTGCAGATACAGTTATACATACAAAAGTTCAATATGTTACAGATTAAGTAGAATGTTTCCATGTGTTCATGGTCTAATATTTGGTAAGGGAAAAAAGATTCTGTGCCTTTGCAGAGTTTTCTCTGCAAAATGCCTGTGGGATTTGCACAGCTAACTTTAAACATGCACCTTCCCTTTCTGATCTGTGGGCTGTTTCTCAAAAAAAACTCTGAAAAACCAAAAAGCTCAGGAAAAATAAATCCACTGAGATGTTAGACGCAAATTTTGGAGAGTTTTTTATTTTTTATGGTAGTAACAACAATTATCCAAATTAAGAAATCTCTCTTTAATTCTGCCTGGAATATATATGGGGAGTTTCTTTGTAATTGATCTGGCATGTGGGAACTATAAAGTGAATTGGTCACGAATGCAATGGAAAACTCTTGGTTCTTCCTCTGCATCCTAGGAAGCAGAAATACTGCACACAACAGAAATAATACCATGCTATTTTTTCCCTGTTTCAATAATTATTTTCACAACAGCAAGATGTGATCCTGGACAACACTGTCAGTATTGTCAGTAATTCAGACACATTAATACCAAGCACTAGATTACAAAAAGAAATCAGCACTCTTCATTGTGAAGTTGAACCTTCACCTGCCTTCTGTCTCTTGTCCAGGTCACATCAGTGCCTTTAACATTTAGACAGTGTATCCCTACTACAGAACAGATTTTCTTGGATTTTATCTCCTGTAGTGGCTGTATGCACATAACCATGTCAGCAACAGAGGCAGGCAGAAGAACCTTCCTATTTTCAAAATCTACTCAGCCATGACCACTCCTCTGTCCTTAGAGCAAAAAATTAACTGTCTGTAGGGAAAGGGTGGGAAATGGGACTGCTGAGGAATGCAGGGAGGAAGTGAAGAGAACATCCAACACAGGATTTCTGCCATTATGCTGCTCCCAAGGCCGTGTAGCAGTGGCAATAAAGTTCATTCAAGCAGAACACTGAAGTTCCTCCTGCCTCAATTCTTAGAATGAGGGATGTCTGAACAGTTAAATTCCTGTTTAAGGCATGACTGAATAGAAACTTCTGGGGGGGGG
>VZSE01005975.1:24205-49096 GCA_013398275.1 Promerops cafer | reverse complement strand
GGGGGGGGGGGGGGGGGAAGAAACACAACCAAACAATTTGAATTTTGATTGGTTTTGCTTCTCTTAGATTTTTTTAAACCTGTTTATGGTAATAATGAAGGTAACAGTACTACTACAATATTCTACACAAGAGTATTATCCAGAAAACATAATTAATCCTCAAAAGGTGCTAAAGACCCATTTCAGATTGAATCATGCAAATACTTCGCCAAGTAGGAGTTACATCTTATCAAATTCAGCTATCTAATACATACTGAAATTATGACCCATTTTCCAACAGCAAGGCTTGCAAGTTCCACTGATTCTGAGTTGTTCATACCAACTTCCAAACCTGTCTACCTACTGATGTGAGCATTCACTTCAAAACTGCCAAACATCTGAAGGATGGACTGAGTGAGCCTGGTCTACCTGACACACGACAAAGGTAGTTTTACTGAATACCAAAGGGGTTTGTGTTCCTTATACCAAAGTCTTTGTAAATCTGATGTCTATACCAGGAAAAAAAAAAAAAAAAAAAAAGCACTGAAAAGCAGGACAGATCCCTCTGTTTGCTTCTAAAACCCTCAGAGAAAACATTTGGTTTCTTCTGACCTTTCTATTGAGGATGGCAGAGCACCAGAACAGTCTGCCCAGGGAGGTCGGGAGGCATTTCAACCCCACATGGACACACTCCTGTGTCTCCTGCTCTGGGTGACTCTGCCCTGGCAGGGGGTTGGACTGGACAAGGTCCAGAGGTCCCTTCCAACCCCAACCACTCTGAGATTCTGTGATCTTATTTCAACAGACTCTGCACTGTAATGTGGAGTTTGGAAAGGCACAAAGTGCCACATCCAGCCCCTTCCTGCATCAAAGTGGGCTGGTAATTCATAACAGAGCAGACATGGTGCTACCAACCTGCTCACCCCAGAGCTCGGGTCAGGAGGAGTTACCAACACTGAGCTCAGAAGGAAATGTCTTGACTGCTGGAAGACAAAGATTCTGTGAAATAAAGAAATTCTGTCTCTCCCTTTTCCCCAAAGAAAGGCCAAGCATTTCTCATGTAAGCCTTGCCATCACCTTGTAACGTTGCGTGCTAAGCCCAGCTGACACAAATACAATCCAAGCTTCCTATTTAGCAATTATATGTCAAAAATGTAGCAAAAATTATGGCTGTTCAAACTTCCTTTGTTTACCCATCACACAAAGTAGACTACCACATTGTTTCTATGCTCCCCAGCGGAATTTAGCAATGTGGTTAACTTAAAACTATTCGCCACAGGGCAATATACTGCCAGAAAAAGAAAACACAATTACTGTGGGCATGGGTGCTAAAGAGCACCACTGATCCCTCACATAATTCAAATGAAGGCCCAGAAGCTATGTCAGGGTCAGCCTGGCAGAGCAGTTTCAAGGACCCATTGTATGTGGCCAAGTCATACAATGGAGCTTGACTTGGAGATTGCAACACGCACCCCTTCTGTAGTGCACTGTTTCTGTTCCTGACACTGTTATGAAAAGAGTGTCTAAAACATATTAATCACTTCAAGACAAATGGCAAAACACAAACTGCTGCACGCAGGCAGAGGCCTAGCTCTGACACATAGGGAAAAACAACATCAATTTTTTTTTTTTTCCTTAGTATTGATTAATAATCACTCTTTCCAGGCACTTAAGCTTTGTTCTCTAGGTCCAGCAGCAAAAATCTGGAGGCAGCAAAGCACACCCGGATTTTATCACAAAGCACAGGCCGCACACAGGGAAAGCAGTGACTTTTCAAGGGCACTGCAAGGTTTTTCAGGGTGGCTGTCAGAGGTGGGAGTTGCCACACTGAGAGTTTCAGTCAGAGCTCACCTTGGCAGGCCCCAGTGCGGATGTTTGGGATGAAGCCACGGCGGCAGGGCTGGGGCTGGGCAGGGCACATCTCACAGGGGTGGCCCCAGGCCCGCCCCACGGTGGCACAGCACAGGGACTTGGTGCACACAATCCCCGTCAGCTGGCCCTGGCACATCTGCTTGTTCACCTGTGTGAAGCACGGGCCTGTCCTGTAATCTGGGAGAAAAAAAAAAGGAAAGTTCACTGTATTATACAAGGCACTGCGCTAGTAGCTATAGAAGGAATTGTTTTTTAATCCAGTAGATACCTATATTAAAAAAATTCCATGTAAATTTAAGCCGTTTCACTGCTTACGGAAGCTGCATGACACCTTCCACTGAAATTAATGATTTTCATGAGGTTATCATTCAATTTATTTCTTTCAAAAAGATACAACTAAATGAGAGGCAGCTGGACACAAAATTGCTCTTGAGCATTGACAACGTATCCAGTAAAATCCACAGTAAGCAAAGTAATTTTACAAAAAAGAAAGCAAACAAATAGAAGATGAGTAAGCAAACAAGGACTGGAAACTGGTTTTCTTGCTTCTAAGCTACTTCATGGAGATTTATGGGAGGGAGCTACAGACCACAGGAGCCACACATTTTTTCACTCCACATTGATCAAGATGCCAGAGAGTGTCAGAGAATCATCATTCCTACTGGAATGCCTGTTGCAAAGTAGTGCTACCTACTCAGGACTGATTGGCAAACCACCACATATTTTCAAAAGAAAACCATGAGACAACATAACCAATCCAAGCTGTATGCAGTACACTGAACAAAGCAGAGAAACTATATGAAAATATACTTCAGGTAGAATTCCTATGAATAGCTAGTTCATTAACACTGAACCTGTATAAAGAGAGGTTTTTTAATGTTATGAAACAACACAAACTGGGATCAACAATTAACTAAAATCCTTCAGGAATACGTAAGAAACAGCTTGCTGCTCTAAGCCAGATTTCACATCCTTATGTGAAACATCCTTACGTTTCCTTATGGAAACTCTTAAAAAGAGTGAGGGGTGAAAAAAGAAGAAAATGCAAAGCTTTTATTTAGACTCAGTCACATGAAAGAAGGCACAACAGTGGGGTTATAGATGCTCCAGCTGCTGTTCCATCCTCTTTTTTTTTTTCCTACCAAAAACAGGCTCCAATACCAATATGTGAATAACACACTGTCTTACACACACTTTCATTAGGGTCTCACAACCAAGATGCAAATGAGACAGTCCTTGCTTTCTGTAATTTGAGACTTTAACCCTGAAAAAATAAGAGGTTTGACATCTTTGGAAAGCAAAAAAATGGTCTTCCCAGTGCTATGTTATACTGAGCTTCCTGGACTCCTAAAATGACATCTCAAACAGAAATAAATGTTTTGCTCCCTCTCTTTGGTAAGGGTCACTCAGGTATCAGTCTAGGAAAGACTTCTGCAGTTATTTATACACATTGGTAATCAATTTCAGCTGGGCTTTTCACTTCAAATAAAGTCAACCAAGTTCACAAGTACAGAAATGCCTGATGATAAAAGACAATTAAAAGATCTTAAATACTCAGTAAGGCCTGTGAACTTTACTATTTCCTGGTTATCAATACAAAATAGTCTTCAAAGCTACACACTGAGCTTCCCCTCTGACCATCAAGCCACAAAATGGCACTTCTAGTAAAATAAATACATGATAAAAAGGAAATCCTGTCCTTGCTCCACACGCTCAGGGTTCAGTTCTCCATGGGTTAATGTCCTCTATAGTGACATCAAATAATGACTTACTACACATCTTCAAATTCCCAAAACTTGCATTCAGCAGGTCTGACAATCATGACAGCCCATCTCACTCAGCAATTCTTTTTCAAGCAATGAGTAGCTCTGCTGGACAGTACAGTATTTTTACAGCAGCAATTGTCCAAGATACAACTTTTTGTAGGACCAATCTTTGGATATCATGAAGGAATCAGAGTAGGAGTAGAAATCCAAACCATGTATTTCTCTGTTTAATGGCTGGTGACCCACAGGAATATCCTGGCCAAAGACATTCTGCATTAAGAAGCTTGGAATTCAATCAGAGGAAATTAAACTTGAAACTCAAACTAGAGTTGTGAATTGTACCTGAGTTCCACTACCTGCCCTTAAGACATAAAATAATTGTGTGTAAACTCTGTCAAAACTAGCAATGAAAAGTTCAGTTTAGAGAGACTGTTCAATAGAAGGATTAGAGAATTTAACCAGACACCAAAGCACATCTATTCAAGAGGATATGAATGAGTCAGGTACAAGAAGGAGTGACACCAATGCACTTACTGCTTATTATATCCTATTAAATAGAAATACATGCTCTGGAAAGCCCCTATGCATAGGTGCCTACCCATGCCTTAATAAACAGAAAATGCATTAATCTAGTGTTTAGATTCTGTAAACAAGCAACATTTATCAGCATAAGCCTGCAGCATGGTATCTGTTCAGAAATATGCTTTATAATAATACTAGTATTTTAAAATATTACTGAAATTTAATATATTATTCATAAAAAGTGCACCCATTTTAAAAATCTTGTTCAGTTTATCCAGCATGAAGCCCAAAGGTAAAGAGACTGATTAGTGGCTGCTCTTCTATACTAGGAGGAAAATACAAGATTTTAAAACACAAAGCGAAGGCAAGCATGTTCAGGTTAATGGTAAAGTTCAACTGTTTACACAAATATCTGTAGTCACACAGTAAGATTTACATGTGGGAAGCAAATGCAATAAAAATAGATGCTGTTTTGGAGATACTTTGTAGCTTCAAATGAAGCTGTGGATTTGTTTCACGCAGCCAGTCAGATTATATTATTATAATGGTTGATCAGACCTTAAAAACTCCCATTTATGAATCAATTATCTTTTCCATATGGGTTTGCTTGTCTTATTCTCAGGTGTTTCTTCATTTGTGCCTTTGCCAGCACTACTGATGGAATATTTTTGCCAGAAAGAACATATGTTGAACATAAGTTATAAATCATTTGTTACTCTAGAAAGGGTAACTGCTTTGGTGAAATGAAGTGATCTTCAGCACATGTGCTATACAGTTTTGTTTTTTAACCTCAGAAAAGTATATTCAATATGAACAGTGACCTGAAGAATGACAACCTTTACCAATAGTAAATATAATTAAATTTGTTCAGGAGTATTCTTTACTGGCATCAAGAAAAAAAATCAAACCATGAACTTCAATATTTGACTATGCTGCAACATTTCTATTCTGTCATAAAAGTGTGTACTTTGTATTCTAGAATGGGACTATTCAACTATTATGGTTCTTGGGATTTTTATCCATTAATTCCTTTTCAAAATTCTAATTCCACCTGTAATTAAAAATGTCTAGTTCACAGGAGCCTGAGACAGGGAGTTGCAATGTTGAGATTTCTAGTCTTGGTTCAGTATCCACCTATTTTAGTTTTCCTCCTGTTCCTCTGGCCAAACAAATGATCCAGACAAAGGTGTAAAAAACCTGCTGTAAACAGATATGGAATAGTCTGTCTGCCACATGTCCTCTGTGTCTAACACCCACTAGCTAAAAACCTGAAACACAGTGTTTAAGATCCCAAATACCACCTACTGTCACTCAGGACAAAACATTAAAATATGCTGGTACACATGTAAGGATCCAATTTCTAACTGAATTTTGTCACAACTCCTGCCCTTAAAAATTTCACCTCTTCCCACGTAACATGAAAAAGTGAGGCATGAAGAAAAGTAAAAAAGTAACTACACATGTTAGAATGTCCATTGCAAGCTATCCGGAAGAATATTAAAATTTAAGCTTCCTTTAGTGGGAAAGCACAGACTGAAATTTTAAATGGTAATTCCCAATACCAAAATACAGTTCCTGTGAGAAATCCAACAGGGGTGCAGTGCCAGTCTCCTGCACCTAGCCTGCAGGAGGGAAAAACACACTGTCACAAATACTGTATTTCATGTTTCTGAGCACTAGGAAGATTTAGCAGGAAGGAACAGTGAAGTATCTTCCATCATTTTTATTTAGAAAAAAAACCCAAAGAACCATAACTAAATAAGGAAGCAATGTATCTGGAAAAAAGCATTTTTAACTAGAAGCTACTTAGAAGATTGATATTTCTATTACTAACAAAATACTGAAAATATTAAGCATGCCCATCAGTATGAATCACATCAGGAGTGAGAAAAGGAAGGTGTCTGAGATAGGCCTTCACAGCCCCTGCCAATTGAAGAATAAGACCTAATACTTTATTAGTGTGTTTGGCTTCCTTACGAAGCAAATTTGCCTTTCTTTGGACTTTTTACAGAACCTCACTCCTCTAAGGAAGATTTAGGAAACATTAAGGAATAGATGAGAAAATAAGTATATTCAACTTCCATCACCTCACTTGCTATGATGATGATGATGATTATTATTATTATCATTATCATAATTATTATTGTTATTGTTATTATTATTATCTCAAATGTCCATTTCATACAGCAGTATTATTAAATGAACAACCTAATGCATGGGACCTCAATGCTGGAAAGAAGAAAATGCTGCCAGCATTAACAGGAACTTCACTCTGTTCTTAAAGAAAAATCAGCACAGTGAGTGAAACCCCAAGAGACTGCACTCTACACCAGGGAACCTTCAGAGTGGAGACTTCAAGTCTGTACTGACAAAGACCTGAGGTTAAACTCACTTTGCTAAAAGTTACTTCCACAGGAAACAAGAAGGAGAAACAACTGTCTTTACTACAACTCTGATAGGTGGCAAATTTCTCTGTAATTTCTGCTAACACTCAGAGGTCTCCAGACATCTGAAATTCTTTCTGGCTGCTTGTTGCAGAACCTGCTTGCTGATTACTGAAGAGATTTTTCAATGGAACTCTCTGAATTTTCCCCTTTGCAATGTGAAATCTTAATGTTTTGGTGAATAAAACGTCGTCAAGTTTCATCTTCTTGCAAGGGGAAATTCCATGGTATTCTACAGATTCCTACTGTGGGACTGTCAGGACTGGAAGAGCCAGGCATGCACAGTTCTCCCACTGATTCTGGATAAATGACAGCACTGCCCAGACCTTCCAAAGAGAGGGAGATCAGGGCTTTCCTTGACAAAATTTTCATGTGAGTATGAAAGGGTTGGCAGTACTCATAACTGTCCTTGGGTTCAGAGCACAAATCTGAAATTTATGCATATGTAAATATTATTATTCTTATTTAGCTCCAACATCTGCAGATCGCAAGTCACAGTAATGCAAAAAGCTATTTTAACATTTTAAAAGTGCATATGTTTGTTAAATACTACCTACAATTTATCTTCCTTCAATATTTTGACCAACTTCATATGGAAATTTGGGGGGCTTTTTTGCAGTAAATGATTAGCTGCCAACATAGAGTACACAATAAGGGACATTTCAAAGGTAACAGGAAGGTAGATGAATTGTACTTGATACAAATCAAAAGAATTTTTTTCAAAGGTGACATCCAAAAAGTTATGGTAAAAAAGACTGCTGGCTGGAAATGAACAATGAGTCTCCTGGAATATGAAAGGGAGTTGGCAATGCTATTAATTCCTCTTGGAAAAAATAATCTGTGTGCAGTACTGCTATTTAGACTGAGGAGTTCTTATAAACCTGAATAGTAAAATCAAAGCCTCCTTTCCTTGACTTTTTCTAAGAAACTTGTTGGTAAAGTCCTTAATTAAACACTTAATAGCATCACGTTTATCATTAACATAAAAAAGTCTTTCAAACATTTAAAATTGTTGCTAACTCAAAGCTGGGACACATACCCAGCAGGTTCTTCAGTCATTACCTGAAGTGATGACTTCATAAAGTTTATTTTCATATGTAATAGAGAGGAAGAGCAGCTTAGTGGAAAATGGTTTTGAACATTGATGTTAAGTACATCATGAAGGTTTGGATGTTTTTATACAGTTTTCATTTTCAGGTTGAAATTTTATTTCTTGTTCTAGTGGTCCCACATGACCTTTTCTGACCAGCTCCTGTGATGCATGACACAAACTCCTGTGACTGACTGGGTAACTTAACAACAAGCACTTGACAGCTGAAAAGGAAGTGGAGGGAAGCTGTAGATGAAAGAAGGAAAAGCCCCAGGTTCAATGCAGGAATCTGTGTGTGCTTAGCAGCTTTTAGCAAAATTCCAGGCTCCACCAGTATTTCTGTCACGTTCATTCTAAGTATATTCTCATTTTCCTCTGGCTGGAGCAGCAGCAGCAGCTCTTTTCCAAAAGCAACAACTCCATGGTTCACACAGACATTTTTATATAATTGGTATTATGACAGTTTTAAGCAGATAAAGTCTTAGAGTAGTAATAATTGCACATCTTAAAACTCTTATTAATTAAAAAGCAATTCTTTCTCACACAACTAAGCACATGGGGGGGAAAATGGCAAAGCAGCAGATAAACAACAATATTTTGGAAATGAAATGCAATTTTGTCTAATCGATCTGAACATCAAAGAAAATGCTTCTAATATTTCAGGACACAAAACATTTTGAAAAGTACACACACACACACACACACAAAAAAAGCACAGAAATATAGAAACATGGAAATACTTTGCTTTTGTCATTTATGGAATTCAGCACCTTCCAGAATTCAAGTATTTCCTTAAAAACTTCTTGGAACAAAACGTTTCTACGTGTAACTGAAGTATCATACACTGACTGAGAAAATTTCAAGCACAGAATAAAAGCTGGGAGAGACGTATTCCTGAATTTTGGTTCCAGCAGGATGTCCAATTTCAGTTTAGTTGGAGCTCCTTGTAAATGCATATATTTCCTTATGCTTCCACAGGGCCTGCTGTTATAAGGTGGCACGTGAGTTGGGACTAAAGAACTCCCAACACTCAGCATACAATCTGACACACAATTAAATACTAATCATCAGTCACTGCAGACATTTACAGCCTGAAGCCCCCCTGGGCAAAGTGTACATGGAGACAAAAAAGCAAAATAATCTTTTTTTGTTTTTTTTGCAAGATTCAACAATTTATACCAACTACCCTAATATGACATTTGTACATCTTTGCTTTACAATATCTAAAGCAGTGAAGGATGCCTGCTGCTCCTTCCTCTCATGTTTCTCCTCCAAAAATACCTTTTACTCATCAAAATTTGGATACTGGAAAGCTAGACAGATGCACATTAAGCTCTCACTTCTTTCACGTCCCAGGAATTAAGAAGCCAATACCTTACTCTATGACTTGCAAAAATATGCTACTTTTCTTGACCATAAGATGTAAACTTGAATTACACAGGCTTTTGGTTCCCTGCCCCATGAAGTGCTACTCAGTTCAGCCTCAAAGGAACAGAATATCCCAGGATCAGTGAAGAGGAAGACTTTAATTTTAAGATAGGACACCCTTTTAAGAGTTTTGCTGCACAGTGTAAAGGGCACAGGGTAGACTCCCACCCTCCACCCTCACCCTCCCACTCTGGAGTTCAGAGTCATTCCCCACAGCAAAGGCCAAGGCTTTCAGAATGCACCCATACTCCCAAAATGAGGAGGGAAAATATTTCATAACCAACCCCTGTGTAAATTAGAAAGGCATGGAAAAAGGCAAAAGGCATTCACAGAAGACCAGAAACCCTAATAAAACCACAGAGATTGGAGCTGAAAACAATCTCGTTAATTATTAACCTAAGTAGGAAAACAACTGTTTCACACATTACCCTTAGAAAAATAATTAAATATATAGATCTATTTAAACTGCAAGAACCATTTCCTCAGATGACTGTCTAGACTGCTGTGATAATTCGAGATCATAATAAGCTAAAAACCCAGACTGCTACTATTTTACTAGAGTTCTGTCTGTGTAGAGGCAGGAACACAGTTTCTGTTCTTCAGATCTTTTGGGTGTGTTCAGCAAAACCAGAGGGCTTTAGAAAATTACCTCCTGGGCTTATACAGCATTTTCAGGGAGACATTATAAAGCTGAGTATCTTTTAACAACCAAAATTTAAGAAAGAAGATAATTTATATATCCTCTCAATACAGAAATAATTTAATCCTGTTTCTCATACAGTAAGTTTTTAGTCTGAGGTGGAATAAACCAGTTTTCTTTTGGCACTCCATGGTTTTGCAACCTTGGATGCATTGTGCTCTTGACTGGCTTCAGTAAACTACCCCTGATAATACCTGGATTACTCTTTTCCACATATATTTTATTATAGCAACTATAGCTTTTAAGATACTGCATAATTAATGCTTATGAAGACAGATATGGTTGAAAATTTAAAGCAGATCCAATTTGCAGAATTTTAAGCCTTAACATTTAATTCACTGTATGGGAGCTCAAAGCATAGCAGACATAATGAAAAATATCAGGGTGTGCAAAGAACACAGGAGGAGAAAATACAAAAAAGAAAATTCCTTCCATATATCTGGCATCTATCTAACCCTCAACCACAGAGCCACACAGAGTTTGGGTTCTCCACACTCATCCTCCTGGCTCAGCAATGAGACAGTTTTATCAAACTCCTTTCTTATTAATCAAAACAAGTCTAAGGTGGATCACTACACCCTTTGAGAGAAAAGCAAGCAAAACAAACAACCAAAAAAATCTTCCCATTTCTTATTTTTCAAACTCAGTGTTTCACAAACAACTGTTCAGGTGTTATTGAATAATACATACTTTCCCTCTTCTATTTCTTGCTCCACCACTGAAATATTCAAAGAAATATCCAAACTCCTCCTTTCACTCTCTCTCAGATCTAATATGGAACCTCTGTGTACACAGAACATATACTCAAGGTAAAACAACAATTTCAGACATTCATAAACATTACAGAAATAAACTTCCAAGGTTCCTGAGTTTCCCAGATAATCTCTCAAACCTCCTCTACACAATACTTGTAACTTAAGAGGAAATTCATCTTATTTGTTCTAATATATTTTACAATCAAAAAAAAAAAGTGAAAAATTTTATTCTTTCTTCCTTTTACTAGTACTTTAGAACTGGGTTTTTTAGCTTCTTTCTGCTTTTTCCAATTTTGTCTAGAACAGCTATATAAGCAATATATAACATAAGCACTTGCTGGAAGTGCTTATTCACATGAATATTTCAGATGGTTTTGCATTTTCTTTGTTAAAGACAGTCCCTGTGGGAAAGTGTCTCCATTTTTTCTGATCTCTAACTTTCCTAGGTATCCTAAATATATATCCAGATTTCTTTTCCTGGATATCTTGCAAATTAATTAGCTTAATAAAATTAATATTCTTTTTACTTTTCAGAAGAAATTATTTTTGCTTCTGAAACCCTAGCAAAGCCATCATGGCCTTGCTCAGCTCTTGTATTTTCTCTCTCCCCAGTAATTAAGAAAAAAGAAGGTGACATTTTAATGCATCTGACAAAGTGCAAAATTTTCACTGAGGAAGGGAAAAGGTAAGACTAGACAGAATTTTTCAAAGGCATCACCTCCCCTCTCCTCTGGAGCACGTTTCTCACTGACTCATGATTTTGCTCCACTGCTCTATATCATCAGACCCTTGTTTCTCTTTCCAGTGAACAATCTTTAGATGGAAAGTATAAGCTGGTCTAAGTCCTGCCTAACACATAAAAAACACAGTATTTTATGCTCTCCCAGACTTGTTCCTCCTGTAGGTAAGAGGAAAAAAAGTACTTTTCAAGTGGAGATTTTTGAAAAATAGATACGTGAAGAAAATATATATATATATTGGCTGTAAGTATAAGGTGTAACAGTTCTGGTAGTTATTCATTTCTTTCTTTTCACAGGTTAGGGCAGCACAGCTCATTTCCCTTTTAAATTACTTAAACCAATGAAACATTCCCTGTGCCTGAGCTGCACCCTGGTGCAAACTCTCAAGCCCTTGGAAGAGGTCAGTCAAATCCATACTTCCATTTTACTTTTGTAGACCTACTTTAAAGCCATAAAACCTCTGTTTTTAATTCTAATACAAAGGGCAACAACCCCACTTTGGCACTTGCCTGTCCTATGCTTGAACAAAATGAGAAGTTTTTAAGATTTCAGGTGCTTCAAAAGCAGCAAAGCTGCTGCACTGAAGGGCTTTTACCTTTTCCTTTTGCTGGTGCCAAGCAAAGAGTCATTCAAATATTGGGATTTAATTAAAAACTAAAAGAAGGGAGTAAGGGAGAGACACTGACTAGGATCACAATACTTTCTTCATCACTGCTGCAATCAGCATGATCAGCATTACCCACGTAACTTTTAAAACTGCTAAATGTTAAATCCTTTGCAGACCTAGAAGGGAGAAATTTTCCAATGCCAAGCAAACACTTACTCTGTGGGCACCCCCACAGGTTTTTAGTGCTTTAGGCAGGTATTTGTCTTTGAAAACCTTGGTTTTGGAGATAATGATGGATAACAAAGGCAGAGAATGCAGTGCCAGAGCCCTGTAACACCATCAGGGATTAAAATCCAAGAGCAGGAAAGCAGCTTTTTGGATCTGCCCTGCTGTAATCCATCAAGGGATGATGTGGGCCAGTCTCTACAGGTCAGAACCTGCAGCAGAAAAAGGAGCTTGGTGAGCAGAGACTGCACCTAAATGTGTGTGTTACTAACACCTGACGACACCTCTAGCCTCAAAAAAACCCCAAAATATCTAACAGGTTCTTCCAACACAGATAATCTGATCTACTGTCCTGAAAGCTTTGCCTCTTACTGCTGCAGGTATCTGCAATTGTTTCCTCCTACTATGTCCAAGAGGAATAGAAGCATGCTTTTTACTGTAAACTGAAGCTTCTTTTGTTAAAAAAAAAACTTGGCCATTGTGGCATCTTGCTTGCAAACAGCTTTCAACTTAAGCGTTGAAAAAGCTGACAGAAAACCTTTCTAACAAAAAATTAAAGGGATAAAAGTAGACAAGAACGGTGAAAATTCCAAATCTCAGGAAGATTCACATTCTATTGTTTTAAACTACTGCTGACTTATTTTTAGCTAATGTTATTAAATGGAACTTGATTTATTTTAGTTAAATTTGGCTTCAAGTTAATGATTTAACACTTGTATTTCCCTCAGTGACCATGAACATCCCCTGTGAACTGGGCCATGTAGTTTTGAGCATGATGCAGTAAGCTAATTACATTTTTCCTCACTCAACAGGCCTTGCACAACTTCTTTATGAACCTGCAGAAAATAACCCAAGACCACATGCTCCACTTCCCAAAGGCTAAAATTAGATTGAAGATGAAATTAAATTGATGTTTAGCAGGTCAGTCTTTCATTTACTGTACACTGAAAGAAAAGAAGCAGGAAGACCATAAAAAAAACCTCTATTCTGGCTCTGGGTGGTATCAGCCATTAATAAAGGAAAAACAACCCCACAGCAAAACTAAAAGGCTACCTTCCCAAGACTCCCACAAAAAGAGCAGAGCTTGCTGGTCAAAAACCCATTTTTGCTGTTAAGCACCTCATAGTACTGCTAGCATCAACAGATAGGAAAAGCTGTGTGAAGTTAAGAAGTCTTCTAAATACCTGTCAGAAGAAGTAGTTCTTAAGGAATTACACTTTCTATTGCTTCATTTAGACCTGAGGCTGTCACTTAAGCACACACGAGCATCTTCAGCAACACTACAGACTAAATATATATTGTATTTCTTCTTTATAATAAAATTGTATTTGAGAATTATTGACTCCTATACAAATCTGTGTCAGCTATGCTAGCTTAAATTTAAGCACATGTATTATCCCCAAACATCTCTATAACCCCTGTGCCTATCAGCTGCTTCAGTGAATGTCCACTTCAGTTCTGTATTATTCTTTACTCTTTTGCCTCAGTTACTACACACTAAAACACACTAACTGAGGATGCTTTTTGCTTCACCCTACTTGTTTCTCTGTGCTGTTGATAAGCTGTTCCATCCACTGCCCAGCTTGAAGAGAAGCTTTTTATCTCATGTTATATTCAAAGAATTTTAGTCTCCCGGAATGGTTTAGGTTAGAAGGGACCTTAAAACTCAGCTTGTTCCACCCCTGCCATGTCAGGGACACCTTCCACTGTCCCAGGCTGCTCCAGCCCCAGTGTCCAGCCTGGCCTTGGACACTGCCAGGGATCCAGGGGCAGCCCCAGCTGCTCTGGGCACCCTGTGCCAGGGCCTGCCCACCCTGCCAGGGAACAATTCCCAATTCCCAATATCCCATCAAACTCTGCCTCTGGCAGTTTAAAGCCATCACCATTGCCCTAACCCTACCTGCCCTCATAAAAAATCCCTCTCCAGATCTATTTTAGGCCCCCTTTAGCTATTGGAAAGCTGCTATTCAAATACTGTATTTCCTTATTTTTCCCCTTTTCTTACCTGTCATGGTAGCTTTATCTGAAATTCTCTTCCCTCTTCAAAAGGATGCTCTTCCCAAGCTACACAATTCTACTCATTACAAACCCTTTTGCCTCCCATTATGAGCCATTTAATACAGAATGGGAACTGTTTAACGAGAACTGTTCTTCCTCCCTCTATATGGGATGATGGCAAACTTACATCAGTGACAAGATTTGCCTTTCTCACTTCTTCTTCCCTTTATCCCACAATAAAAAAGGAAGAAAACATCCTTGCTTTTCCACAGCTTCATATCTCTGAAGATTATGAATTTATAAAATTGCACAGACCATGAGCAGTGACACAACTATCATTTACAATGTTGAGAAACCAAAGGAATTGGTCATGCTAGAAAAAAAAATTCCCTTATATGTACAACTGAGAACGAGGCCTCTTATTCTGTTGCTCTTTTTTTCTTTTCTTTTCACTGGGAAAACTCAACTGCAGAAATTTCAACTTTTTTTTTTTTTTTTTTTTTAAAAACACTACATAAAACCTCGGATCTTGCGTGCTTATAAATCAAAGACAAGCAGCTGACCAAAGACCAGATTTGACAGGAAATGTAAGAGGTCAGCGTACATATCAGAGAAAGCAGGAGCTCCCAGACAGGTTTTTCTCTCTTCTTAACCCAACAGAAAGCCTCGAGTTAAATACTCTAATCATGCCAGTCATCAGTTACTGCTCAGCCTCCTGTCTCCAGCCCGGAAATTGGTCTGCTCAGAGCCCAGATAGCTGAAAAACCAACCACATTTTATCATACAGCTTAGGCTGGGAGGCCAAGCTGAAGGAAACCTACACATGTTCTGTATTAGGAAGAAAATATCCAATTTTAAAGAACTTAATTTACAGAACCATAAAAAGTGTGCGTTTGAAACACAATGATGTAAATAAAAATTACAAAGCAACGCCTCGTACAACTCTGATGTGATTTGCAAGGGAAGTTCCCATATCCTTAAACTGTAAAATTTTACTTAAAGAGTTATGAACTGCTGCTAAATTCAGTTTAAAATTAAACCACTTTCTTGCTGTAAAATATTACAGGCAACTATGGCAACCCACAGATGAAGAAATCACTGCGTTGTGCTACTTGTTGGAAAGCATAAAGTATTACATTAAAAGCATTAATTACAAATTACTGCTGAACTAAATTGGCATTTAAGGTATCTTTTACAGTACTTTCATGTAGTCCAACTCATGTAAAGCATAAACAAAATGAGCACTTAAATACTTTTTATAGTTATTATCAAGATATACTATAGGAGTCATCTTTCTTCAACTGAATAATAGTAAAATAAATTAGTAACTTTTTATTTGAATATGAGAAGGTCCATGCAACACCAAGATTAGGCAAAATTTTACTTAGCTGAATCAAAGCTGTAAAAGCATACTATATTAGATTAGATATATTAGATAGTTATTATATATGCAATTATATATGCTAGATATATGCTATGTCTTATTGACAGTGACAGAAGGAAATTTGGCTTACTACACCCAATTTCAAGCAATGAAATGTAAAGCTTTAATTAAAATAATTTTCAAATACCCACATATGGCGGATGAACTCTTGCAGAACAAGAGCACTCTACACAAAATTGAAAATCTAGGACTTTCAAGGACAGCTGGGAAATAGGGACACCAAAATACTGATGTTTAAATTCCTGTACAGGGCTTGAATTCTGCATCTAAAGATTTCACAATGAATGGGAAGAAAGCAAACCTAAACCCCTTTCATCATCACAAAAGTTAAGTTGCAACACCCACGTGTAGTAGAATCTTTTAAGCTTTGAAGGTCAAACTATTTAAAGGATAAATATCATTACTAAAAACTCTGAGCCATCATCACAGCTGGATTCTGTCATATGCATTAACATGATTCCACAACCCTGAATGTAGTCAGAGAACAGAAGCAAATCTTAACTAGGAATGATTTATCTGGGACAAAAAGCAAGCTTACCAAGTTGTCTGGCAATAAATAAAAGGCATGTCTGAATGCAATCATCTAAATTAAAGAAAAAAAAAAAATTGAATATTGCAGTTCTATCATGCCATAGTTCAGCAGGAATTATAATCCATCTTTGACACACAGCCTAAACTGCAGAATTTGCAGTGTTAAGATCCATCAGAAGAAAGGCTCAAAGTATGTATCACCCAAATCTTGTCCAATCCCTTGAAAATCCATTCCAAACAGAGAGACTTGGTAGTCTCCTATTTTGGACAGGTATACATTCTGCACAGACATACCTCTGAATGGCTATAAAATGGCTGTAATTATTAACAAATTTTTAACAAAATACTACTTCCTATTTCTGCACTAACCAAACTATGTAAGATTTGAGTCCTTGTGCTGTCTTCAGAAAAAGCAACTACAGGAAATGGGATAAATAGAAAACTGTAAATCAGGTTTTAAGAATGAAAACAACAACAAGCTAGAGACAAACAAACTGATCCTTTACATTCCTCTCATGCTTGTGATACCTGGTGGGTATACAAAACAGCCTGGAACAGCAAATAAAACTCCTGCTTTTTCAGTGTTTGGGTTTTTACTTCCTTTACCTCCATGGAAGTTATTTCCATTTCACAGTTATCAAATGCTAAAAAAAAACCAAAACAAAACCATAAAAAAGTGCAAGACATTTCTCCCAATTTTTGCGCAGCTCTGAGCATTTCACAGCTGAATTTGAAACAGGGAATTCCACAGGACTCCCTTCAGAAACCATCACTGAGATGCATTCTGGAATAAGAATGGGTTTAGGAACTGATCCCTGTACTATGTTAATTGGTTATTTTTTCAGTCCTTCTCTGACTTCCTCCCAACTAACCAGAGGCAATTACTTCCCAAGTTCCTCTTATGAAAGAGGTGTTACACAGAAAAAAATCCTTCCATTGTCTAGACTTACACAATCCTAGCACCACCAGCAGGACTGCTGGATTGTTATTTCATGTAGCAGAGAGCAAAAGACATTGAATATTTCAACTATTGTATGAACAAAATATGCAGCCTAAGTGAGCTGAAATTCCTACCAATTAGGCTTTGTACATGTCAATTTTTTATGTGTCTGCCAAACTAGGAAAAAAAAAAAAAGGAAGACGCTTTCTAAAATTACAAATAATAAGCGATTTGCTGAAAGTTTACTGGCTGAAAATACACAGCGTAAAACACGTACACACATTGGGTTTTTTGTATACAACTACTCATATTTTCCTTCCTTAAATTTCTTTTACCTCTCTGGCACTGAGGGCCAGTGAAGCCGTAGACACAAGCACAGCGGTTGGGTCCAACACATCGTCCTCCATTCTGACAGCCACCCTCACAGACAGCTGCAATTAACAAAACAAACAGACAGAAAGTTTAATGATGTCACTGGTATTTCAAGATTAACTTATGTGTCATTTTAAAAACACTCATTTTTGTCCCACTGCTCCAAGTCTTTCTAGGCCTGAAGATGGAGCTGATCTCACTCCTGCCACCTCCACCAGAAATGCCTGTGCAAACCAAATTCCAGTTTATGTGATACTGATATTCCAAAATATCAGTACCTGCTGATATTAACTGCAAACAGCTGCTCAGCACGCATTCAGCACAGATTAATAGCACATGTTCAATTTCAGTGTATTTTAATCAGCTGTGCAGCTCTAGTCACTCATAACCATAAGAATTATATAAGAAGTTATTATATAAGAACTTATTATCCCTCACTGAAGCTAGCAATCTATCAAACCTCAACTATTTTGAGGGGGTTTTTGGGCATATTGTGTTGTTCAGTCACAAGAGCAGCAAACATTCCAAGAAGAGAAAGGAGTCCAAGAGAGAGATAATCATCTCTCACAGTTGATGCTGCTGGAAGGAGGAGTGATGTTTAGAGGCAAGGGAGAAGAATTATGCACTTAACTTATCTTTTTAAGTACCTGAAAAAAAATGTGTGTCTTAAAAGATCCCGACAAAAAAATAAAATGTTTGAGGTGAGGGAGGAAGCTGGGTGGGGTGAAACAGTTATAAATCCACAGTACATTTAGGTGAAAAAGATATTTCACTGTCATGGGACTTCAGAGCACCCACTCATACTCTTTACCAATGGTCTGAATCAAGAACAAAGCTTCCTGCCAGACCACTGAAGTTTCTCAGTTCAAAGGATGATGGCTCTTCAGAGCCACTGAAAAACATCATTAAAAGAGTGCCTTAACTCACTCATTTTAGCTATTTTGTGACTCATTGCTTCAGGTCATTGCTTCAAAATTGCCCAAAATTAGCACATGTTCCAAATCAAAACGTTTCAGCTTACAGGACAGTCACAAAATTTTTAAAACTTTATATTTTTGGTCTCCAAGTCATTAGGCTGCCTTCCTCAATGTGTCTCCTCAGTTTGGATGTGGTATTTGTAACACATTTGAGTACCCAGGGAAAAAGAACCTCAGAAACCGAGAGAAGGTAATCATTTCAACCTGAAAAAAGGTACACATGACTCCTGTGTCATAGTGGAGAGCATAAAATATACTGTTGTGTGGAAATGTGATAAAACCTTCCTTCTTACCAAGAACCACCAAACAGAATTACCTTTTCCTGAGACTGCACACATAAAATAAAGATATTTTGCTGCATGTGTTACGTTACTTAATTAGAGGACAACACTTCAGCAAGACAATTAGCTTCATTATACACAAATAAATTTTTCTAAACAGAAATAAAAACATATTTACATTTCTAAGACTGTCTAGAAGACATGTATTTATAATCCTGCTTGAAATTTTAACTACCTGATACACTGAAACCAATCTCCAGAGTTTGTTCAGATTTTCTGGATTGCTTCAGAGTCACCACTTGAAAATTCAATCATCTTTTCATTTATTCACTGGAAATTTGCCTTGTCTGAGAGCATTCAGGTGTTGACCCAATATTTTAAAAGAAGCAGGAAGGGACCAGCAATGCTTAATATAAAATTTCTCTTTGCCTGGGATTACAACTATTTGCTAAAATTTTAGAGAGTTTTATTCAGTTAAAGCAAAAACAAGACTGTTTTCCAGCATTTATAAAAACGACTAGGGCAAAAAAAATTATCTTCCACAATATTCAGTCCATCTGGTTTTTGCATATCTCCCCTCTGTCTCTAGTTCTTTCAAACTGCTTTATGCAATTAATTTCTCTCCTAATTAGTAGTCAGCTGGCTTCAGAATACACTTTGAGTCTTTCTTCATCCCTGCAGCCTTTAGGGACTTTTATTGTCTGCTAAATTGCTACAGCTTCCAAACACTGTGCTGTTATAGGTAAAGCTTCACCTTCTAGCTTGTCTGCCCTCCCAAAATGTATCCAACAGCTTGAACCATATTTAATCCTTTTTTCCTTAGACTAAGCAGAAAACAGGAAAACATGCTGCAACCCAGCAGTGAGACAATTTTTCTGAGGTAGAGAAAACTCTGTTAAAAGAGAATGAAAAGCTAGTGAACATCTGGTATGAAGAGTGGGATGCACAGTGACATTGCTCCCCCAAGGGCTTCCCAAAACTGCTCGGTGAATCCAATCTGTAACCTGAATTTTAGAGAATGCAAAAGAACTTCGTGCACGAAATGACTTCCAGCCAAACACCAAACCCCAAAACAATCATTTCTTTCAGGTGTTCCACTGCACTTCCAGCAAACTGGCTGTCACTTACGCTGCTCACAGTGGGCACCAGAGAAGCCCTTCTGGCACTGGCACCGCTCGTCCACGCACGTCCCGCCATTCCTGCAGCTGGTGCTGCACTGCTGTGCTGCAGAGAGACACCCGAAATCAGCCAAAAACACCCCAAAGGAATGACCTCTTACAGTCTTTAAAACGGGATCTGAGTGATGAGCTTTGTACCATCTATGCTAAATATTTTCAGTGTATGCTCATGGAGAGGTTTTCTCGAGTCTTCCACTACTATTTTGTAGCTACTTGGAACTTTTAATTGCACTGGAAACTGTACAATCTTAATTTCTTACCAAAATTGACTCAATGAAAAAGTAAATACCACAAACATTCATTTGTAAACTTGCTTCTCTCTTTAAGCACATTTTATTTAAATTTGTCACACAGAATAAACAGGCATGTGTGGTATAACAAACTTGATCAAGAACTCGAGGTGTTTTACCTAGGCGTAAATTTACATTTGTGCATGCAGTAGTGAGAAGTTATTTTCAAGGAAGTTGGAATTTTTTGTCATTGAAACTTAAAGAGAATGACTTTCCATGGAATCTCTAATGAAAACACAGTAAGTCCTTACCAGGTCTTGATCCACATGTGGGTGATATCTGCCCACTGGCACAAGTGCACATGTTGGGACGGGAACAAAATCCATCCCCACAGCTATTCCTGCAAATTGCTGAGGAAGAACACAGAAAGAGAGTGACAGGGATTAACAGCAGCCTGAGTCTTAAACTTGGAGGAAAAAAAAAAACCCCAACACTCGAAAACTTACTTCATTGGGACAGCTATTACACATGCAAAGGTAATTTTAAGTTAAATAAAGCAAACTGGATTTTGGCATAATCAGAATCTCTTCACAAGTTTGAAGACAATCAGAATTAAATCATGCATAGTCAAACACTGACCCGACCACTGACACCAGGTAATCAACTCTTTCCCCAATTAGAAATACCAGCCAATTATGCAAGCAATGTAAAATCATTAAAAATACGTCTCATAGACCACAAGACCTGTGAAAAAACATTACCAATAATCCAAGATTTGAAGGAATACAAACAATTTATGCTATGGGATTCACCCTTATAATCATCCTTTTGAAGGCATTTTAGGGTCCTGTTTTTTCTTTTCCTAAGATTATCTGCCCTTTACCCAAAGTAGTTTTGTGGGAAGTCAGTGCTGGACTTTGCAGATTTTGTGGTGTTTCCCTAAATATATTTTCTGTACACAGGTAGGTCCCACACTTTTATTTAAAAACTAACCATAAAAACCCCAGGAAAGCCTGCCCACCCCATATGTGTGTGTCACGTGCCTGACCTTGTGCCATCCCCCTATGACCCAAAGTCCTGCCTGCCCTCCTCACTCACCATCCAGCACAGCTCCAATGAAGAAAGGAGTGACAGAACCACAAAAAGAGAAGAGCTAAAAGTCTGACAGATGCTAAAGCAGATCCAAATTAATACATCAAATCAATCTGCTCAAGTAGCAAATGAATCAACAGAGAGCCTGAAGCAGTAAGACCCACTACAGCACACTGCAGGAGGACTTCAGAAACATATATATTGTGCAACAGACAACTTGTATAGCAAAAAAAACCCTCAAAAACAAACACCAACAACAACAACAAAAAAAAGAAGAATCACAATTTCTTTCTAAATAGGCCTAGGGTTTTGTGAGAACCAAATGATCTGGCAGCACATCTCCACTGAAGGACGACAGTGGAAGAAATACTTTGAGGAGATCATGTGCCACGCCACTCTTTGGGCATCAAAAAGATGCAAAATGCACCGTGTACATCTGTCATTAAATTATGCTACAATTCTGTCCCAAACGTGAAGGTATGGGAGGTCAAAGAGTTTGTGGTATTTTTCTGTTTAGCTGGAATTAGAGACACACCATTGACTGACTTAAAATACTTTTCCATGAGCAGCAGTGAGAAAGAGGACTTGAATTTAGAGCACTTGACAAGCACAGGACACAGGGTTGTTTTCTTATATTCCTGTTCAATCCATCTTTATAAACCACAGGTCAATCTCTTGATAAAGCAAGGTTTACATTTAGTCCATTTTGTTAGTTTATTATCTGTTAAGGAGTAATTTCTTTACCAACTGAAAGCCCTAGACCTTAAAGCATATCCTAAATATGCTTTCATCAGAACAGAAAAGCTGTATAACAAAAGAGTAAAAGTAAGCAAACCTTTGGTTTTTAGATAAAAGATCACTTTTAATCATAAATGTGCCACAGACCATCACCAACCACCAACCACATCATCAGCTTGAAACACTGTCAGGTCATAATGGTTTCCTTTTGACCTAGCACTGGCTCACAGACTTCTCCTCATGAAATACCACTTTAAAATCACCAGTTACAATATGCATCAATTATAGTCAGCACATCTCCACAAAGAAGTTTGATAGCTTGTCCAGCATCCTGTGCAGGTGAAGAACTTTTTTCTAGGTGAAGAACTCTAGCTAAAGGGAATGTCATCTCCACAGATGTTAAATGTGAGCGTGGAAATCTGTACACTTAAACCTTCACCAAAAGCAGAAACAGAAAAGTGTCACAGACAATATTGGTCTGCCAAAATCATGCACCCTCCAAACACAGAGAAAGCTGCAATCTGAGTGCAGCAAATAGGCAGGAGCTAAGAGATGTGCTTTGTGCACATAATTCAAAAATAAATCAAAGATTATTCTGAATGTGGGCAGACCTGAGACCAAGGCCTTTAAGAGGCACTGAGAGTCACCATTTAAGGGGTATCTTGAAAGGATTGCTGGAAGCCCCTAACCACATTTGAGCCAGACATACAGCTGAATCTCAAAAGCCTATCAACAGTGTAATAGGCAGCCTAAATCCTTCTTAAAAACTCTCCTGTACACTAAAGTAAGCCAGTATTGAAAGAGTTGATAAATGTGAACAGAACATTTTGAGGAACTCCTTTTGTACCACAGTGACATTAATAAAAGGATTTTCCTCTGAATGCCACCATTATCCTTTGCTGGGAAATACTGGGTCAGCTTTAGGTGAAAATAAGTGTTACATGGCACAGTTATCCCCAGTATTAGCTAGCTAAGTTTAACCATGTGAAAAAAAATAGACGTGAACTGGTGAGAGAGACCTGGAATCATTAAAAAAAAAAAGCCACCGAAGGTCAAAAGTTTGGCAGACCTTGGCTTATCACCATTTCCTTCCCCAGTTTGGTCCTGCATGCCTGCAGTTTATCAGATGGAGAATTACAAAGACCTCCACTGCTTACATAAAGAGCAGTATGTTCTTGAACCTGAATTCTGAAGTTGAGCATACTTATTAACAAAACAGACAGTGGCAGGCTAGATTAAATGGCAACAGACTAAAGATTTAAGGTCTGAAGGAAGCATTGTCTACTATCAGCTGTTACCTAACAGAGGGAAAGTTAGACTTCATTTTCTGTTTCATGGTAAACATCCCCTAAGACATCATCCCACCAGAGTACTGAGCACATTTCCCCCCACACACAACTTTTTTCCTTTTTCTTTTGCCATGCCATGTATGTCAAAAATCACATCTGCCAGCACAGTACCTACCATGACCAGCCAGCAGCCAGTCCACATGCCTGACAGCTATCAAAACACAACTAAAAATAACAGACAAGAGAGTAAGCATCCCAGATGTAAAGAAGCTTTCTACTTGAATGTAATTCCAAGTTTCAGAGAACTTCAGTATCTGATTTGCTTGTATCAAGACCTTTTGGCGGTTTTTCCCCCTTTTTGCTACAGTTGAGTATTTTATTTTACAAAGTTTTTTTCCTTATTCCTTTGCCGTCATGGGTTTTCTTTAAAAACTAGGTGGAGACATGTCTCTGATGAACATACCAAGGTCATTGGGCAGCCCTTCAGTAACAAAGAAAAATGGACCTGTAAATCCATCTTGCTTTTTTTTTTTCCCTTTTCCTTATTTTTTGAAAATAAGGTGAAACACGGAACTGAACGGGCTTTTCTCAAACTGAATGGAACAGTGACTCACAGAAGAATATTTTCTTTTATTGTTGCCCCTTGAGCAGTAGAAGCAGTTAGACACTTACGAACAATGCACTGGTTTCCTCCAGGAAGTGTCTTCCATCCAGGGCAACAGTAGGAGCGAAATCTAGAGCCACACACGTTTGGCCTGCGACACAGACAAATCAATCAATGTGTATGGGAAAATACGGAGCACCCTAAAGAGAATTTAATGCTTTGCATACACACACGGGAAGAATCCAGCTGCATAAAACAATCAAGAAGTGCATAGCAAAGTTGTCTACAAAAAAAATCCTCCCCAAAGGAACAAAATCTCCCTCCAAGGCATTTTATTTTGGGTTAGTTCAAATGATTAGTATAAACAGGAGAGGTAGATGAGGCAAGAGCAGGCCACATTCATCCTTGTTGCAACAACTGAGGATATGGAAGCGATGAGTTTGATTCTGCTTTCATTCAAAGTCTGAGAAGGGTTGCCATAAAAACGAGCTTCTTGCTGTCATCTGACAGAAGACAGAAGGGATGCCTGCTCATAATACATAAACGAATTCAAAATACCAAGAAGTCCCCAAAACATCACAAGAAAATCAAACCAACATTGCATCATTTCTTTGTAGAAACCCCTCAAACAAAAAAGTGAGCGTCAAAGTATCTCAGCATCCGAACACGCTGGACCGAGGAGCCCAATGGGGCCGATTCGTTAGCTGTAACGAAGCCCCCCGACAATGCCTGCTTTTAATGACATCGCACTAACCAGGAGCCCAGATCCATAGGACCGAACTCCCAGCTCAGCGAACCGTGGGTCCTCAGCCGTACAAAGAGGCGGGAAGGGGAGCGGCACCGGGGGCGCACACGGAGCCCACCGAGAAGGCGCTGCGGCTGGCGAGATGCCCCGGGGAGCAGGGGAACGGGGAAGGGGGTTTCAGCCTTGTCCCTACCCTCGGAGCGCGTCCTGCTGTCCTCGCCTGCGGACCCGACCGGCGGCGCTCCCGGCCCCGTCCTCCCGGTGAGCGACGGCGGCGGCCAAGGAGCCGCCCGCTCCTGAGGGAGCGCGGAGCGCCGACCGATGCTGCGGCTGCTGCGGCTGCG